>JAQQSV010001738.1:24558-49215 GCA_028646515.1 Pseudochirops corinnae
GAGAGAGAGAGAGAGATATGAATAGGGCATATGCCAAATGACCTTTCTTGATTTTGGATGATGACATATACTAGCATTTGGCTGATGGTAGATGATGAGACCTTTGGCTGCTCCTATCAGACTATGTGCATGATATAGTTTAGAAGAAACTTGGTGCTTTGTGATGATAAGGCAATCAATCCCTTTGCTGGTCACTGAGCAGGAAGAGCAGCTTACTGGACTTTTTGAAAAAGGGAGCAACTCTGTCCTTGACTCTTCTTTGGACTTTCCGTGTAAAGAGCTCACTTATGAGGGTCAGGAAAGTTCAGCTTGCCCAACTTAAGCTTGCCTGCCATTTGAACACATGAAAACTAAAGGCTATGTCCTATCTAGGTGAACCTGATCTTGCGCTTTGGGCTGCCTCTTTTGTGTTTCTTCTTTTCTTCTTAACCTTAGATGAACAAATATTAATCCTGAGATTATCCAAGCTAAAAGTCCACCTTGTACATTTGACAAGCTTGAATACTCTGGTTCCTCAATTGGTACTGGCTTTGGTTTGGAAGAACCTTTGGCACCCACCATAGCACTCTTGGACAAGATAACCATGGGATGGATTATCATCCTAATCCTGGACTAATCTGCCAGAAAACATAGATTTTGAGGGAGATAGTGCTGAATTGAGGGGGAAATGTAAAATGTTAATCAGTAATCCTGTGAAGTATTTCATGGTTAGATGGTTTTAAGTATCAATATACTAATAGAGTATAATAACATAGTAGTGAGTACTGACACGTAATTTGTCTTTCTGTCAATGCATGCTTGTGAGAATCTTGTGTTAAGTATTTCTTTTGTGTGTAGGAAATAAATGCCTGTCCCATACCTGATACCTATTGTATAGCAAGTACTTTTCTGTTCCCCTCTTTGGGTGAGATACTAGTCATGAACTAAAATCTAAGTCTTAATACATTATGCTGGACTTGGGGTTTAATGAGCCAAAGAATATTGCAAAAGAAGACTTACGACTTCTAATTAGATATCAGGCTGCTGAATAACTGAATCCTGTTCTTTGTTTGTGGGGGTCTCGTAGTGGATAAGAGAGGAAGGTGAGTACCCTGGCTTCATTCGTTCTTTTCTCTATCTGTCTGTCTGTCTGTCTATCTATTTATCTATCATTTATCTATCGTCTATGTCTCTATCCATCTAGCTATTCATTTGTTTATTGCTTCCCAAGTTAAAATAAAAACTCCTAGATGGAAAGGTCTATTTCTTTTTGTTCTTTGTATCCTTAATGTTTAGTACAATGCCTAGAACTTGATTAATGATCGTTGATTGATTAAATAATAGAATTGATTTCCTCAAGATGTATTGGTTCCCTCATCACTGGAAATGATTAAGGAAAAGTTAAATGATATTAGTTGGAGATTTTGTAGAAGAGTGTCATGCTAGGTGGAACAGTAGAGCATTGGACCTGGAGACAGGAAGATCAAAGTTCAAATCCAACATGAGAGCCTTACTAGCTGTATGACCAAAAGTAAGTCACTTTATCTCCACCTATCTCAGTTTCTTCATCTATAAAATGGAGATATTAACAGAACTTCCCCCCAAGGTTGTTACGAGGATAAAATGAGATAATTTTGCAAACTTTAAAGCATGATATAAATGCTAGATGTTTTTATTTTTTTTATTAAACATCTTCTCTCCCAACCACCCAAAACTTGTAACATATAGATTCTTTCCTAAGTATATTAGGTTGTATGTGAAGCAACCAGATGAAAACACAATATTTTAGTAAATTGCATGGACTTATAATGTTTTTCCAGAGGTTCTTACGAATAGCTAAATGTGCATGTCCTTCCCAAAAAGTAAGCTTATTAATATTGAAGAGTTTGAGAGGAGAGGAAGTACATTTTCTCTGAAAAATCAGAAATAAGAGCTCTCTGATGCTACTTGATACTCAAAGGTAGAAATGGGGCCAGTGTCAGCAAAAATGGAAGGGTACGCCTTAAGAGATACTGGTTTTCCTTTCACTGGGGGTGTTTAATGCGAGGTTAGATGATTCCTTCAATAGGATTTTGCCTATTTGTGGTTCAGGTAAGGTTTCAACCAAATGCCCTCTAATTTCTCTCCTAAATCTGAGAGTCAATAATATAACTAGTTTTTGCTCACCCTGTATAATATGACATCTTGATTCTTTTATTCCAAAGTTACCAATATGTGGGAGCCAGAATGATTTGAGTTTAAGGCATGGTCCTTAAGGAAAAAAAATGTTTCAGCCCTCAAACTTGATAATTGGTCCCAGGTCAAGCTTCTCTGGGTCATTGTTTGGGTCCTGATTTTATGGGTGAATGTAAGTATCAATTGTTTCTGTTTTGGCCAGAAATCATGAGGGTCTTCCCCTCCCAGACTGATTATTATTATAATTTTTTTGGAGCAAGTAAAGAGGCCATTCTCTGCCTCATGTTTTACCTAGCCTTAATCACTAAAAGGGCATTGCCTCAGTCAAACTGAGTCCTGTTAAAGACCTTAGCTTAAAAAGGTCAAGGTCTCTCTCTGCAAGGGGTCCATTTCCATTTGTCATGATCTACATCTTGCCACTGGATCCAGATGGCTCCAGAGGAGAAAGTGAGGCTGGTGAGTTTGCATAGCCCTCCCTCACTTAAATTGAATTTACTTGCATGTCATGGCATCACCTCCCTGATGTCATGGTCCTCTTTGAGAAGGAAGGACAAATGATAAGGACAATCAAAGTCTGCCTGGTCAGTCCTAGGTGTAGTAAACTTCTCTCCTTCAATCCAAGTCAATCTAATGCAAGCTAATTCAATCCACTTCAAATTTTAGGCAAGGTCAATCATCCTCATCAGGGTACTCTTTCTTTTGGTTTTCTTAATGTTACTCACTTTGTTCTGTTTCTGCTGTGTTGATCACTTCTTAATACAACTTTCTTTGTTCTATTTCTACCTTTCTTATCACTCTTTCCTTCTTGCTTTTCTTTGCTAACTTTGCATATAGGTCATGCCCATTTACCATGGGTGTCAACAAGGGTCTATCCTAGATCCTCCTCCTAAATTTTCCCTCTATCTTATCTTGTTTGCTGATCTCAGCAACTCCTGCCAATTCAAATATCGTCTCTATGCAGAGGACTCTCAGATTTATTTGTCCAGCCTCCTCTCTTCTGAGCTCTACTCTTACATAAACAATTGCTTGTTGCTTATTTTGAACTGGATGTCTGTAATGGTAGTAGGAATTTGAAGATCTTCCTTGCCCCTTAATAGGCTTATGTGAATTTAAGGACCTTTTCTGATTTGAAAATATACTTTGACCCCTAATAGGCTACATGTGGTCCCATGGAGCCTGTGGTAGGAGGCTTGTTTTTCAGGCAGGCACAACTTTTGTTACTTTGTAGTCAGGTGAGTCACGAGGGTTGTGATGTTTTCTGACCCTGGAGAATGTTATATATACCTCTGAGGCAAGATTTTGCTTTGGGGCTCACTTTGGGAAGAGTTGTGTGATTTGGCCAGATGAGAGTCTGGGCAGCCATTGAGCCCCCCGGCTTTGAAAACCCAGATGTTGGTGCTTCTCTCTCTGGTAACTGACTGTATGCATGTAATGGTCAGACAGCTAGAAGCTCTGTCTATTGGTCTGCTGAATTGTGTTATTTTCTCTGCCTGTATGTTTTGTCTGCTTGTAACTTCTGTTTGCATTCTCTGAAGTTCAGGGTGCTGACTTTCCCCCTGAACCAGGTAAATGATATATGTTTGATTAAACTAAGATTGTTAACCCTTTCTGAGTTGCTTTCCTTTAGAAAAGCAGATGAAAGAACCTGTGCTAGCAGCCATCCTAGGTATGCTAGGGTGCTTGCTGCTATAATGTCCTACTGACATCTTAAAGTCAACATGTCCAAAACAGAATTCATTTTGTTTTCCTTTTGAATCCTCTCCTCTTCCAAATGCTCCTGTTACTTTCAAGGGTATCACCATCCTCCCAGCTGCCCAAGTTTGAAACCTATGTCTCGTCTCTGACTTCTCATTCAGTTACCCCACATATCACCTTTGGGAGCCTTAATCCCGGTGCTAGTGGAAGGGTCTGGGAAGAAAGGAAGCAAGCATATTTTAAATGCCTACTATGTGCTAGGGCAGGTGCTTTACATCAGTTCTTTCATTTGATCATCACAACAACCCTGGAAAGTCGGTGCTATTATTTCCTCATTTCACAGTTGAGGAAACTGAGGCAGACAGAGGTTAAGTGATTTGCCTAGGGTCACACAACTTGCCAATTTCTGAGACTAGCTTTGTATTCAAGTCTTCCAGGCTCCAGGTTCCATGCCCAGCACTCTACTCACTGTTCTACTGAGCTGCTTAGGTGATGGCTAGGATACCTAGAATGCTGGTGCAGCTCTTTCTCAAGAACTGCTTTTCAAGCTTGCCTACAGGCCCACTGAATATACCACTCAGTGTCCCAATTCTGTTTTAGGTACATTATCCTAAACTAATTGAAGAGTGCACATGTATGTGGTGGTTATAGGGGAGTGGGGTGGATTCAGGGAGAATGATAAAGAAATTCATATCTATTTGATGTTCGGCATATGACTTACATTTTCTGATTCTCAAATCAACTTATCAGAAAGATGGGTATAATAATATAGTATAGGCATGAATAAGTCCTGGGCTCAAAGCCAGAGGTGGATTTGAGTTCTAGCTCAGCCCCTGATGAGCAGTATTTGGCTGTGGGCAAATCATTTAACGTCTATAAGCCTCAATTTCATCACCAATCAAATAGACCTAAGGATGTCTGTATCCTATTTAAATGTGAGTACACATATGAAAGCACTTTATACACTGTATAGTGATAAATGAATGGAAGGGATCATCATGATTTTAAGATGTCAAGGGTCTATGATTTTCCTGTTGTGAGAACTGCCTCTACTGGGAACTTCTCTACCACTGGGGCTCTATAATTCATTAAATAAGTCTTAGAAAGTTCCCTGAGGCTCAAAGAAGTTAGAGAACTTTCTTATAGTCAAATAGTAAATGGGAGAAGCAAGATTTGACTTCAACAGTCCTATGAGGTGTAGCTAGAATTCATTATTAATTGAAATTTGTTTGGTCTGAACTATCTGGATTGAGTCAAATTACTTCAATACTCCTCTTCAGCTGATAAAAAGAAAACAACAGTTTTGATTGCCTCTAACTTCACTTTCTTAAGTTCTTTGGCAGTATTTTTCACTTTCAGACTTGGCCCAGTTTTCTCATTAGCTAAGTTTAAACTAAGAGCTAAGAATTACTGCCAAAAAACCCCAATATACATAATGATTGCAACAACATAAATAGAAGTAGAAAGAAAAACAACCAAAACACCTCTGAACATCTGAACATTGTGTAATTATAGTGACTGAGCTTGGTCTTGAAGATGAGAAGAGAAAATATACATTCCTCCCTTGTTTGCAGAGTTGTAGACTATGAGTATAGAATATTGCATATACTGTCAGATCAGATTGCTATATTGGTTAGTTTTGCTGAATCCCTTTGCCCCCTCCCCTGTTATTTTCTTCTTTGTTATAAGGGGGAAGATGAATAGAATAAGCATTTTACATAGTGCCTACTATGTGCCAGGCACTGTACTAAGCACTTTACAAATTTCATATAATTTCATCCTTAATAAAAAAATCAAGAAACATTTATTAAGTGCCTCTTAGGAGCTAGACACTATGCTAAGTACTGGGGATACAAAAGGAGGTAAAGGACAGTTTCTGCCCCCCAAAAGCTTACAATCTTATGGGGGAGACAATCTGCAAACAAATATAAACAAAGCATATAGGAGATAATAGAAGCAAGGCACTAGAATTAAGAGGGGTTAGGAAAGACTTCCAATAAAAGAAGGGATTTTATTTAAGACTTAAAGCAGTGGTTCTCAACCTGTGGGTCACGACCCCTTTAGGGGTCAAACGACCCTTTCACAGGGGTTACAAGGGTCACCTAAGACCATCAGAAAACACATATTTCTGATGGTCTTAGGAACTGAGACACTGCTTCTCTATCCATCTCCAGGCAGAACAACCCACATGCAGATACTCCCACATACGAGTATTGAAGGGTTGAGGCATTAGGAAGGTTGAGAACCACTGACTTAAAGGAAGCCAGAATGGTCAGTAGGTGGAGCAGAGGAAGGAAAACATTCCAGGTACAAGTGACAACCAGAGAAAATGCCCAGAGTTGAGAGTCTGAGTGTCTTATTCATGGAACAATGAGGAGGAGGTCAGTGTCACTGGATTTCTTTCTATGTATGTGGTGGGAGCATGTGCTGGGCAATTAGATATAAGATGATGGAAAGGTAGGAGGACGCTAGGTGAATTGAGGGGCCAAAGGATTAGAGATCATGATGTGGATGAAGAGTAAAGTTTCGTAAAGAAAGGCAGAGGAAGAGATCAAAAGATAAAGATCAGATAAGAGGGTATTCAACATAGAAATGGTACATTTGTGGAAGAAGACAAGATCAAGTGTATGATTATGATCATATTTGTGTGTGGTTGAGGTAGGGTGTAGGAGTAGCTCATGGGAAATGAGTAGGTTTAGGAACTGAGTATTTAGGGTATTTGAGGGAGAATAAATATTTATGTATGAGGACAGGAGTTAGGGAGGAGAGAACAACTTTGAGTCTTGTACCAAACACATTGAAGAAAGAAGGGGAGTGAGCTGGGGGTATATAGGTAATGTCTACCAGGATTTTGATTGGGCAGTAGATGTGCTTCAAAGGAAGAGAGTTTATTGAGTGATGGAGATAGAAGGAGGGACTGGAAATGGCAATGGGAGTACAGCAACCTTGTGAGGTAAGTGTTGTTATTATCCCCATTTTACAGTTGAGGAAACAGGCAAACAGAAATCAATTGACTTGCTCAAGGTCACACACACAGCTAAGTGTCTGAGACTGGATTTGAACTCAGGTCTTTCTGACTCCGGGTCCAGTGCTCCATCCATTGTGTCACCTAGTTGACTATGTTATGGGAGATGACTTATAGGGTAGGGGGAAAAGATTTATTTGGAAATGAAAGTGATATAAAAACAAAAGATATCAATAACATTTTAGAAATTACTGTGAAAAAATTGTAATAAAAATACCAGAATCATGCAAACAATTGAGACTGAATTTTTCAGTTTGGTTTTCATTGATGTTTGCCCTTCATTCTCAAAGAGGACCATGTCATCAGGAAGGTGATGTCATGACTTGCAAGTGAATTGGATTTAAATGAAGGAGGGCTGTGCAAAGTCACCAGCCTCACTTTCTTCTCTGGAACCATCTTGGTCAGTGGCAAGATATAAATCGGGATGACTAAAGATGGCCCAGGACGTAGTGAGAGACGTTGGCCTTTTCAGCTAAGGTTTTTCCCAGGTTTCAGTTTGTCTGAGGCAATACCCATTCAGTGAATAAGGTTAGGTAAGAAATGAGGCAGAAAATGACCTCTTTTATGAAAATAAATAAAATAAAATCATTCTTGGAGGGGAAGGTCCTCAGGGTTTCTGGCCAAAACAGAAACAATTGCTATTTACACTCCCTATGAGCCCCCAAAACCCAAACAATGACTAAGGTAGGCTTGGGCTAGGACCTATTGCTGGACAATCAATGAGAGTTAGAGTGATTTAGGTTTAAGGCATGATCCTTAAAAAAAGAAATATAGCCCTTAAACCTCAAGGTAACTTGTGAAGTTTCAATGATCAAAATTTATATTCCTTTGGTTGGAGTGCATGCAGGTAAAGTTATGATTCCCTATGTGGACAGAAGGAGATGAGAAAAGAAGGGAGAAAAGAGAGGGAGAAGAGAGAGGGAGAGAGGAAGGAAGGAAGGAAGAAAGGAAGGAAGGAAGGAAGGAAAAAAGTAAGGAAGGAAAGATGGAAGGAAAGAAGGAACAAAGGAAGAAAGAAAGGAAAGAAGGAAGGAAGGAAGCTACCTTGCTCAAGAGGGCAAAATGGTTTTCATTGACATCCAGAGAAACATCTTATTAAGTTCTTATTTCTAGGCTACACAGTAAATTATATGAGATTTGTCAGTACTAAGCCACAATTTACTCTCTAACTTGCCATTCAATCTCTCATTTACCTGTTTGTCATAGTTTACATTTAAAAACATAACTTTTCTTTTTCTTTTTAATAATTTATTTAAAAATACAGTCTCTCTCTCTCTCTCTCTCTCTCTCTCTCTCTCTCTCTCTCTCTCTCTGCAATTTCTTCCAGGGTTCATTAGCTCAATCTGTTCCCATAGCAATTTTTCTCTGATTTATTCCTATTTTAGCTTTGCCTTGGATTCTTTTCTTTCTGTTTACATTCTCTTCCGATACTTTCTTTTGAAGTGAGTGCCAGGGTGATGAGAGAAAGACAGACGGAAAAAGAAACACGTTGAGCAAGCATGGATCTAACAGTAATTCTTGGGATGAAAATTTTGTGAATACAGTATATTAAAAAATAACAAAGCTCTGATTCTTTATTCCAAACCCTCTAAAATATTTTAGGCAAAAATATCTGAGCATCACATTTTAAGCAATCCATTGACATGCAAGAGTGAGCACTGGTGGGTAAGGGGACTAAAATCGTGATATAAGAGGATGGTTGAAGACATTAGAGATATTAATCCTTCTGAAGAGATAACTTAGCAGAAAAGAGAATCATGTGCCTCAGGTATTTGGAGGGCAGTCATGTGGGAAAGGAATTGGACATCATATGATGTACTAACAAGAAAGAGTACTGGTGTCAGAAGACAAGTTTGGGTCACTACTTACTTACCATAGCCTAGCACATAGAAGGTTATTAACAAATACTTGTTGAGCTGTAGTTTACTTATCTGTGATATAGAAATGGTAACTTCTGTACTACCCACATCACAAAACTCTTGGGAAAAAATGATTTCATTAACTATAGAGTACCACATAATGACAGGCTCTCATTCTGCTTCTTCCTGGAAAAGAGACCTGGGAGCTATGCGTGGAAGTTACAAGGAAGCTAATATTGGTTTAATGAAAAGAAAACAGCTTTCTAATTCTTAGAGCTGTTTAGAAATAGAGTAGGCTTTATAATTAGGTAGTGAACTTCCTGTTACTAAATATTCAAGCAGGTGCTGAAGCATTACTGGTAGGAGAAACTGGAGAGGGATTCATTCCCTACATTTTATATGGAAGACCAAGTGCCAAGAGAGCTGGTCTTGAAACTCAGAAAACCTTCATTCAAGTCTTGCCCCTAACACACTGTAACTGGGGGAAAGTCACTTGACCTGTAAGTGTTCCATTCAAACTCTAAAACCACAAATTGCAGAGAAAGTAGGGACCTACTTCAAAAGAGGGAGTTTTTTCACCTGGGATGTCAAAAATCTAATCCCTTCTATAATGTTAATGGAACGGGAAGATCTTCCCAGTCCATTAATAGACCTATGTGCCCACATGTATCCCCCCTTTCCCTTGGAACAGAAACCGTGTTCCCAGGTCTAAAGGTACATGGGTATTTCAATCACAGTTGTGATACATTCTGAGTTACATAGAACCCATTGGGGAGGAACTTGCCTAAGGAGGAGCTTGCCTAGGGGGAAGCTTGCTTACTGGTAGGCTTTCACACCTTTTGGCACCAGGCCAATTAGGCACTGAGCCAGGTATGTTGTGGTGCCTTCTGGCTCTGACCCTATTAGTGGAAAACTATATATACTGGGAGGTTGATATTTTACTTTGGGGACTTGCTCATGAGAAGGACCTTTGTTTCCCTGGACAGGATTCTAGGTAGTCTTTTGTTAAGTGCCCCTGACTACTCAGATGTTGGTGGTCTCCCCATCTGGTGGTGTATGTAGGTGATTGTATCATTCTATTTAGACAGTTGGAACCCTTCTATTGGATTCTTTCTTGGATACTCATTTCTTTCTACTTATCTGTACTTATCTGTCTCTTAATTAAAGTAAGATCATTAACTCCTTTAAAGCTGTCTTTGCTTTAGAAAAGCAGATCAAAGAACCTGTGCTAGCAGGCCATCCTGGGTGTGCTAGGATGCTTGCTAATACATTATCCTGTAAGCCACTATATAGTTTTAAAGTGCCTGCTATATGCTAAGTGCTAGAGATACAACTAATAAAGAGAAAGTCCCTGTCCTCAAGTAGCTGACAATCAAATAAGGGAGACAGCACACAAAAAGAGGCAGGAAACCAGGGTTTGGGAGTATAGGACATTGGGAGATAGCTGGTAGAGGCATAGAGCCTAGTCCAGTTCTGCCCTCTATAGAAGGAGGCATTGGGAGGATTTTGGTGTTCCGTTCTCCAGCCGTCTATTTAGTGGGCTATCCCTATTCCTACATTTTAAAATATATTGTCTTAGCCTAAAACTAAGGCTTTAGGAAGTTAAACTAGACATAATAATCACTTTATTTATCAGATAAAATGGATCTGGAAGTTACTAATTGTTATGCTTGTATCCTATAAATAACATCCTAGATAAACCAGACCTCTATTCTCCCTTTTCTTTCTCTCAAGAACAGAGGGCTGGGAAATTCCTGGTTTGAATTGCCCACACAATTACTTCTGTCTCCCTCCACTCCTCCATATGCTTTTTTTTAACCTATGACAACTATTTGTGGAGATTTGGCAATGGCAAAGTTCATTTAGTTTTAATCACAGATTCTTGGAACAGGAATCGGCCTTGAAGACCTTCTGGTTCAAATTATACTTGAAAAGGGGTACCTTTTAAAATAGTCCCATCACATATCCATATAGCTTTCACTGGAATACCCTAATTGAGAGATTGCTCCCTACCTTATAAGTCAACTCAATGTACTTTTGGCCAGCTCAAATGGTTGTTCACTTGTGTTGAGTCAAAATCTAACTTTCCTCACCAAAGATGTTAAAATAAAATTGAAGATGATCCTTGTGGGCCCATATTGACTCTGATCCTCAATAAGGGTTATTAACCTGGGGGTCTGTGAACTCAAGCTTTCTTTGTCTCTCTCTCTCTTTCTAAAACACAGTATACATGTTATATGTATATATAAATATGCATATATATGTGTATACATACACATAGATTGTATGTGTATCCATATAAATTGTATACATATACATACATATAGGTCATATGTATGTATGTATGTATGTATGTGTATTATATTATATTATATTATATATATGCCTATAAAACTATTTCAACATAATTGATTTCTATTGTGATCTTTTGCATTTGATTTTATGCATTTAAAATCATTACTCCAAGAAAAGATCTACAGGCTGCCAAAGGACTGTATGATCCACTCTGTACCAATGGTTACATATACAAGAGTCTCGTGGTCCTTACGGATCCTTACGGATTTTACCAGATTGTCCAATGGAATTGATTCACTAGTCAGAAGCAGAGCTGAAATCGACCTTAGAGGTCATCTAGTTCAATCTTTTAATTTGACATATGAGGAAATAGAGACCCTGAGAGATTAAGTGATTAGCTGATGGTCATGCAGGCAGGTTTCCTATCTAGGTCCCTGATTCCAAATGGAACATTTCTTTCACTGTATGACATTACCATCAGGACTTTCCAAGAATATTTTCAATGAAATTGAGGAGTTCTTTCTGCTGCCCATTCTATAAATTAAGGATAAATAATGGCAGCTGGGGTTTAGTGGAAGGATCACTTGGTCTGAAATAAGAAGACTCATTTTGAATGATTTTGATTGACTCATCACTGATTCAGTGAACCAACTACTGAACAATCTGCTGACACAAGAAAAAATTCTAAAGAGCCCAGGGACTAGTTTAGTCAATCCTGTTATGTGGAAATAACCATAACTTTGGGATAAGGACTGGTTGCCTGTGGGACAAATTAGAATTCCCATTTTAGGATGGAAACTTCTTTGTAATGGTGGCTGAATGGTCCTTCAAAATATATTGTGTACAAAGGAATTTTAATTATCTGGTTTCTGTGTTGGTCTTTATTATATTTTGGTTTATTAAAGATCATAACTTACTTAAACAGATATTAATAATAAATGGCAAAGAGCAATGGATCCTTTTCAAGAAAACTTGAAACAAAAGCTGATAAATTGGAGGTGAATGCACATGTTCCCATTACCTGCTGTCCATGGTAAAACACAGCAAGGAGAAACATGGCCATCAAAAGCAGGGAGGCCTCCTTGGTTCCCAGGAAATCCCTTCTGTAGAACAAAAACAAAATTAACACATGATCACTAATGATCATAGAGATATCAGTCTGAGAGCTGAAGAATCTAGAGTTGGAGGATAGCTTAGAAATCATTTAGTATGACTCTTTTGTTTGACAAGTGAAGAAACTGAGTGCCAGAGAGTTGAGACTTGCCTATTGGATTTACAGTTGGAAGACCCCAGTTTGATTCCTGGCCATCCAAGATCCTTCCTCATTCTAGCTGCTTTCATACTATCAACCAAATATTACATAGAATTGGGAACTGAACTCAGGTTTTTCTCACTCCAAATTCAGTGCACCCTAATTGTTGATTCACATTCCCTTACTTTTAGGCAATGTGCCCATTTTATAGACAGGAAGATCATAATAATAAAAAATGCACTAGATTAGAAGTCAGGTGGTCAGTGTTTGTGTTCTGTTGTTTGTTTTGTTTTAGTCGTTTTCAATTATATTTGACTCTTCTTGACCCCTTTTTGGGGTTTTCTTAGCAAAGATACTGGAATGGTTTGCCATTTCCTTCTCCAGCTCATTTTACAGATTAGGAAACTGAGGTAAACAGAGTGAAGCGACTTGCCCAGGGTCACACAGCTAGTGTCTGAGGCTGGATTTGAACTCCAGGCCCAGCACTTTATCCATTGCACCACCTAGCGGCCACTATTTGTGAAACTTTGATCAAGTCACTTTTGATAATAATTAAATATCATATTTTGGCCGAAGTCTGAATTAATCAAACAAACTGATTTCCCTTCCTTTGAAAATGCCTTTTTCTGTGTCAGCAACTCCAGAGCATCCTGAGATCATAAATTACAAACAGACCCTGCTTTGTCTTGCTCTCTGAGTGAGCTCAGATAATACCTCTCCTTATGTCAATAAACCAGATGAGGCTTACTTTATGGCCCTTAAGGATGAGACCCTTAACTCCAGGCATTAACTTGAGTAATGGGGCTTTTTCTTATCTTAATATTTTCTGGACATATACTATGTTATGGAATGTTAATGGTAAAGAAAACACAGATATCCAGGCTCATAATGTCAATTGACACTTCGTCAACTCTCTTGATTTATTGTATTTACCTTCTATTCAATTAAGAAAATTCCTTTCTCATACAATGATTAAACATTTATGGAGACCATAAATTTGTATGACACAGCCACCCTGAATTGGGATGGTCCTAATATGTATTTAAGGTTTCTCATCTTTTTGTTCATCAGTCAGACTCAGTCTGGCTCCTTGCACAAGTCTGCTAGTTTTTCATAGAGGTTGACACTATGCCTCAGTTTTCTTAGACTCGATTTCCTTATCCATAAAGTTAGAAGGGTTCATAGGATCACAAATTTTGAGAATTGGAAGAGACCAATCCATACATGAAAAGATCCTCCTAAAGGCCACAGGTAATCAGTCAGCATTCACTTGAAAACTCCCAAGGAGGGCCAGCCATCCACTAACACCTTTTACTTTTTAGACAAGTCTAATTGTTAGGAAGGAAGGTTCCTCCTCCCCTCCCCTCCCCCGTCCTCAACCTGGAATCAAACCTAAATTGACCTCTTTGTAACTTATACCCATTGTTCTTGGTTCTGCCCTCTGGGGCCCAACAGAAGAAGTCTACCTCTCCCCTTGCTTCTCCCTCCACAGTTAGATATTTGAAGATGGCTTTAGCTTCTTCCTCAAAACTTTTCTTCTCTAGATTAAACATTTCTAGTTCCTTCAGCCAATCCTCATATGACAATTGATGACCCTTTTCTGGACACTCTAGCTTATTAATATCCTTATCCTTTTTTTGGGGGGGCTTTTTTTTGGAGGGTAGAAGGTAGGGCAGTTGGGGTTAAGTGACTTGTCCAAGGTCACATGGCTAGTTTTGTGTTAAGTGTCTGAGGCCGAATATGAACTCCGGTCCTCCTGACTCTAGGGCCAGTGCTCTATTCACTGCACCACCTAGCTACCCCCTTATCCTTTTTAAACTGTGGTATCCAACTGATTGTGACCACACAATTCCTGGTGAATTTTGATAAGAGCAAATTATGGTGGGATTGCCATCTTTAGATTTAGCCTTCATGTCATACTCCTAATTGCCTAATTGGATTTTTTTTTTTTTGTGCTTGTTTTGGAGGGAGAAGGCAGGGCAATTGGGGTTAAATGACTTGCCCAAGGTCACACAGCTAGTGTTAAGTATCTTAGGCCCAATTTGAACTCAGGTCCTCCTCACTCCAGGGCCACCTAGCTGCCCCAACCCTATTTGAATTTTCATACTACTAAAGCTTCCAGATCTTTTCAGAACTGCTTTCTAACTCTTCCCCTCTCATGTTGTACTAGTAAAGTTGATTTTTTGTACCCAAGCATAAGACTTTACATTTATGCCTATTTCAGTTTCAGGTCAGTTGTGTCAGTTGTTATGACTCTCCATGACCCCATTTGGGGTTTTCTTGGCAGAGATATTGGAGTGGTTTGTCATTTTCTTCTCTAGCTCATTTTACATATGAGGAAACTGAGGTAAACAGGATTAAATAACATGCCCAGGGAAGCATAACTAGTAAACGTCTGAGATCAGATTCAAATTTAGGAAGATGAGTCTTTCTGCCTCTAGGCCTGGAACTCTATCCACTATCACTTAGCTGCTCTTCTATCCCTACTGAATTCCCTTTTATTAGATTTATCCCAATATTCTGACCTCTTAAGATCTTTTTGGAATCTGATTCTCTTATTTAGTGAGTTAGCTAGATGACCTCCTAACAGCTTTGGGTCATATGAAAATCTGACTAAATTTTCATCAATGCCTTTATCTAAGATATTGATTAAAACAAAACAAAAACATTGAACAGCACAGGGTCAACCATTAAACCTTAGGGTATTCCACCAGAGCAGTGGTTCTAGAGGAGCGGTGTCTTGGTTCCTAAGACCATTGGAAATAGGTGTTTTTGGAGGGTCTCAGGTGACCCCATTCGACCCCCAAAGTGTTCACAACCCACAGGTTGAGAACTATTGCACTAGAGACTTCATGCTACATTAACAATGAATCATTAACACCTTCTTTTTTGAATCTAACCATGTAACAAATTTTCAATACTTCTGTCTTTTAGTAATAGAAGTCAAATATACTCCTTAATTGTAAGCCAAAGCAGGTTAAAATGATAAATCAGTCTACTTTCCCTTCATTTGATTAATTACACTATTGCATGCATAATAAAGAAGAGAGATTATGTGGGAGATTGACTTCAGAAAATAAATGGAAAAGAAATAAAACTTGCTCATTTTAGAAAGGCAAACTGTTGAATTGGTCTGAGTAATGGATTAAAATTTAATATATCTAGGTCCTAACCCTGCTTCATTTATTAACTGACTATCTTGAGCCAATTTTAACATTCCAGCATCAGAAATTGCATGTTACTGGACTGCACTTAACACAGTGCCTGGTACTTAAAAGTTTGTTTTCTTGACCTGATTGGACATTCCACCTTTTCATCACCTACTGGTTATATACATTTTCCTCTACAGGGCTTCAGTTCCCCAATATCTTTCTCTCCTCTATCTTTCTGTCCCTGTCCCTCTCTACCTCTCTCTCTGTCTCTCTCTCCTCTTCCCTCTCTCTCCCTTCTTTTCTTTCTAGTTTGGATCTCCTGATCTCACCTGGGCTACAAGACCTGATCCCAGTTTTGATTAACACTGAAGCTTTCTCTGTTTTAATTTTTCATCCTGGGCTTGTTATCCCCTCCTAATATAGCCTGGTAACCTCACACTTTCCTGGGCTTACCACATCAATGCCAGGAAGGTCACTAGATGCAGGTGAGATCCTGATCAGCTTAATCCAGTTAAGCTCAGAATTTCTGACTCAAGAGATTTCCTAGCCTCAGCCAGGAACTACAGGAGTGTGCCACATGGCCAGCTAACTGGCACAGTTTTCAACAAAACACTTAAGCAATGTAATTCAGTTATATCAGAAGAAAGTTTTCCTCAGAAGTGACAGAATCCGAGAATCACAGAATAACTTTGAGTTGAAAGGTAATTTGGAAGTGATCAAATTCCACCTGTACCTGAACAGGAATTCCCTCTGTAGTTTTACTAAGAAATGGTCACTCAGCCTCCCCTAGAATATTTCTAGTGATATGGAACCCACTATACCCTTCTACCCCAACCTGAAGGCATTCCCTTTCTACTTTATGCTAGATCTAATTATTAGGAAATTTTCCCCTCACATTCTACGTCTGTGTCTATGTTTATGTCTACCTCTTTGCATTTCCCTTCAATGTCTCCTTGTTTTATTCAGAGAATAGCCATTATGATGAGTTCAAGGTGCACCCCAAGATTGTTGGGGTGCCACCAGAAATGATGGCTTATAGACATGAGGGTTCTAGTGTCCTGAAAGAGTTCACATTCACTTGGACAGTCTCTAGGTTAAAGAAAATCATTTATTTGGGTGAGGCACCCAAGTGGACCATGTGAGAGGCAGAGTGGCCCTGCTTCTCATAGAAGGCAAAGCAAGCAGACAAGTTAAAGGTCTGGTTTAAATACAATTTTATGGAATAGGGAGAAGGTGAGAAGAGAAGGGGGAGGGGCAAGCACAGCTCTGGAATGTTGGAATATAGTCCAGAGGTACCTTTGTCATACAGATAAGTGAAGAGAACAGGAAAGGGGAGGGGAAGACTTGTTCTGGAATGTCAGGTAAGAATGGAGGAATTTGTGACCAAACAAGAAATAGAGAATGTTATGAAATGCAAAATGGATAATTTTGATTACATTAAATTGAAAAGTTTTTGCACAAACAAAGCCAATGCAACCAAGATTAGGAGGGAAGTAGAAAACTGGGAAAGAATTTTTACAACCAGTATCTCTGATAAAGGCCTCATTTCTAAAATATATAGAGAACTGTCAGATAATTGGGGGTAGTTTGTGAAAACACACAGGTAAGTCCACGATGGGGGTTTCAATGATTAGTCTTCTTTGATCACTTTTCTGGCTGGTCACATCCTGCATCTTATTCATGTCTCACATCTTGTATCCTGCTTGCTCCATCTGCCTCTAGCACTCCTTTCTACTTCATCATTTACACATTATAACAGGAAGTTTAACACAAGAAGGTTCTTGATGATAGTTTAGCCAACAGCAATTCTGCTATGGCAAAGAACAGATTTCAGGGGGCGATATTCTTAGACTTATAAACTCATAGAGCTAGGAGGGAACTTAGAGGCCATCCAGTCTACCCTTCTCCCCCTTTTTCTTATTTGAAGGGAATTATGATTTTCATATGAATTGATATTATATATATAATGAATATACTAATAATTTACATTTCTCAAGAGCTGCCTCTCCGATTCAGGAGTCAGAATTAACATTGCAGCTTAAAATGATCAAACAAACTCTTGATAATGCTCTTACTCACTGCATTCTTGTGGCTGTGTACCTTAAGTGTAGTGAATCAAAAATTGTAGAATTCGTTCCTGTCACAGAACTCTGGTCCTATGACCAACCCACCAAGTAATGACCCCCAAAGACTTGAGCAATGATTGCTCCCACAGGACTCCAGAATTGTTATATTGTCTTCCAATGGTAGGCATACCATGGGAAACTACTCTGACCCTGGGAAATGCTTGTTAGTAATCCACCTTCCCCCTTTCCTTCTTATTGTGATTTATGTATATAATCTCTGTCTTCATTTTAGCAGGAGAATTCCTGATTTGCTAATCTGTTCCTCATAATGAAACTAATTAAACCACTATCTGATTACTGCCACTTTGTCTCTGGCCTGCTGTTTCATCATTCTTGGGTTAGAGAATGGCACAGAACTTTTACTTACATGTAAAGAAACTAAGCCCAAGGATGTTATATGACACTGACCCACCCCAGGTCACATAAGTAATAAAAATTGGAGGCATGATTTGAACCCATGTGTTGTGACAACAGTCAGTGGTCTTTTGTCAATATCTCTTCATGTCTGATGTGATATACAGAGAGTAGGTCATAGTACAATTGAGTATCACTAGGTCCGGATCCTGTTGTGTAATTATTGTGGCTCCCTGGGAGATCTGGGGGTCAAGTATATACTCGGAGGAAATATACTCTATTTGGGTTCTCTCTCAATGAATGGGAAAAAAAAAATAACAACAATAGTTAATATGTATATAGTGCTTTAAGGTTTGTGAAACAAATTATAATCAACCTCATTTTATCCCCACAGCAATGTTGTGAGGGAGGTGCTATCCTCAGCCCTATTTTAAAGAACAGAAAATTGAGAATAAGAGACTGTCACTTGCTTAGGGTCACACAGCTCGTTGAGTGTCTGAGAAAGGATTCAAACTCAGTCCTTCCCAACCCCAAGTCAAAAATCCAGAGCACTACCTCAGGCTGCCTCTTGGAGCATCATTGTTTGGTGCTGTAGAGAAGGACCATATTATCACCGACAGGAAAGGTCAGTGATAATGACCCTCCATGTTCAGCTACCCCTCAAAGGTGGTGACTGTAACAGAAGGACGTAGGCCTCTAGCGCCCTGCTCTATCTCTATTAGATCCAAATACTGTTGTACTCTTTAAAAAATATTCCTTCTGATGCTGTTTCCAAGGATGTGCAGAGGAACTGATCTCCCTCACAAGCATCTCCCTAACCCCCTCTCTCCTGGAATTTGCAAGGGCTAGTCTGTCTCACAATACAAGTTTATGCAGACACATACTGTAGTGACATGGAACCAGCCTTCAACACCCTCCCTCAGATCAAGCAGAAAGGGAGTCAGGGCTTTGAGGAAGACAATGCTTATTTAAGCATCCACCAACAACATCTCAATCAGCCAAAAGAATTCAGGAAAAAAAAAAACATTACAAGAATTTTACTTTTAAATGTTTTCTTTTTTTTCTGCCTTTCTCTTCAAATTCAACTCAGCATGAAGTATCTTCCCAGGGTAAAGTAGTCCAGGAGAGCAGCTAACAGTGAACGATTCTAACATTGCTGGGCTCCTTAGGGAGACTCAGAACACTTTCTGGAGAAAACAGTAGACTTTAACCTTTCATTATGTATAAAGGGAAAATCTCAAACATGGGGAGGGGAGAGGGACAGGAGAAGAAATAAGAGGAGAGAAGAAACGGGGAGAGAGGGAAAAAGGGAGGGAGACAGGCAGGTAAGGAGGAAGGGGGGAGGGAGAGAGAGAGAGACAGAGAGAGAGAGACAGAGAGACAGAGACAGAGACAGAGACAGAGACAGAGACAGAGAATGTGCCTGTGAATGGTGAGTTTAGAATTTCTGACTTGGTTGCCTTCACCTTGTGTCCTCTTTCAAAGAAACCCTAAACCTTTCCCCAAACATCCATTCAAGGCCTTTAGGAATAGCAATCCTATATGCTTCTCTGATGAACGATGGTCTTGAATTTCACAGACTTCTAGGATGGGGAACTGAAAAGACTTCAGAAGTCCTCTACTACCTGGGGTCCATGAACTTCCTTCTTCAAATATTTTGAAAACTATATTGTATTTTACTTTATGCATTCAAAAACATTTATTCTGAGAAGGGATCCAAACTGCCATTGGGGGTTCATGACACAGAAAAGTTTAAGAACCCCAGGCCAAATTTACATATGAAGAATCTGAGATGCAGAGAGAGGAAGTGACTGGTGAAACTTCCTTATAGAGAAAACTCAGTTAGGTTTGATGGTAATCAAGTGGCATTGGTAAGGACCCAAATCAACCCATTTTTAGAATAAAGTTTGTCCTTAGGTTCAGATCATGGAATAATTTGGGCAATATTTGTATTGGAAAGGTTGCCATATGGAAGAGGAATTAAGACTTGGTTTGCTTGGATGCAGAGGGACAGAATAGAGACCATGGAAAGATGCTGGAAAGAGTCAAACTTTGACTTGATATATAGGAAAAAAGCTCCCTAATTGTTAATTAAAAAATAATGGAATGGTCTGCCTTAGGTGGTAGAGTCTACCATCAATCAATTAGTCAATCATTTATTAAGCACCTACTATGCATCAAGCCCTGTGCTAGATATTGGGGATATAAGTACAAAGAATGAAACAAGCTTCACTTTCATGGAGCTGACAATGAAGGTCTTGAAATGAATTCTGGATGAGCACATTTAGGATATGACTGAAAATAAGGTCCTGATGACTTCAGTGATCCCTTTCAATTCTGAGATTCTGGATTCTATGGCTCTTTCTTATTTCACTGTCAGGACATTAAGAATAGTAGAAGTCCAAGCTTAACAAAATATTCTGTTCTTTGGGAGATTTGGCTAATCTCATAACTAGTGACTCTTTATGTCTTCAAATGAGCATCTTTGGGGAAACCAAACTCTAACCCTATTTTCCCTATTGAGAACTTATTGAGACATAGATACTAAGAGCTGAAAGGAACTTCCATAGTCATCTAGTTCACTCTTCAAGTTGGTTTCAACCTACCTTTCCAGCTTTATTTCACTGCATTCCACCTCATATACTTTACTTTCTAGACAAGCTGTTCTATCTGTCACACATCTGGGCAGTCGCCCATACCTAGAAAACATTTCTCCTCCCCCTCTGCCTCACCTTCACCCCTGCATCCCCTGGCCCAGTGCAAGACCCCAACACTATACTTTGGTCTCTTGAAATCATTCTCTATCACGTGCTATATCTTTCATGAAACCTTTTCCATCCAAGAGTGATCTCTCTCATGTCAAATTTTCTTAGAACACCTGAGCTACAATGTCTTGCTGTTATCACATTTTTCCATTTATTTTACCCTATTCATGCCTATGTCTTATCCCTTCTATTCCACTGTAAGCTCTTTGAGGTCAAGGGCTAAATAGATTATATTTATTAGCACACAGCTCATTTTATGCAAATAGGAAATGTTTAATAATTGCTTGCTCAATTGAATTGCATTGCTTGGGAGGAAAGTTATATGAAAGACATTTAATATAGATTTTTAGACTGTTAAAGCTGGCAGGGACCTTAGAGAGAAATGATGTAATTAAGATCACAAATGAACATCTGAGGCAGGACTAGAAGCCAAGTTTGCCAACACTTCCCACTATACCTAGCTGTTTCCTAAGCCCCCAAATCTATTTTAACTATTAGTTTCATCATTGAGCATTGTATTATGCATGCTGTCTGTGAAAGGGTTAGACTAGAGTAGGTAAAATAATTAAATTCAGTGAACACTTATTATGTGCAAGACACTGTACTAGGTGTTCTGTTCTCACTCATCCTCAATGAGCTACATTAATTTTGTGTGTGTGTAGGGGTAGGGGTAGGCCAGAAATCTAACATGCATATACACTGGGAAACACAAAATAAATTCAAATAAATACCAAATATAGTAATTTCAAAAGGAAAAGCATACAAAGAACTGGGGACATTTGGAAAGGTTTCATGTAGGAGTTTGAACCTGATCTGTGCTTCAAAGGAAGCTAGGGATTCTAAGAGGCAAGGTGTGAAAGGAAGCACATTCTAGACATGAGGGATAGCCTATGCAAAAATGGAGTAGGAGCAGGGGTAGGAGATCAGGCCTTCATCTCTTGTAGAGTATATACAACAACCTGCTAATTTGTCTCCTTTCTTCAACCCATCCTCCCCCTCCAAATCACCCTCCACACAGCTAACAAATTTCCCTTCCTAAAGGACGAATTTGGCCATGTTACTTCCTTGTTGAGTAATGTGCATGACTTCCTTTTGCTTCTATCATAAAATATTAACTTCTTGGTATGGAATGTAAAGTCCTTCTGATTGAGAGTCCAATCAATTAATCAGTCATTGAACCAACAACCATTTTTTAAACATGTGTCATGTACCAGGCATGGAGCTAAGCCCTCCAGGTTATCTTTTCAGATTTATTTCATATTGCTCCACTTCATACACAGTATTCTAGGTGAACTGGTTTATTGCTGTTTTTCAAGCTTGGTATTCATTTTATATTCTGCCTCTATACCTTTGCAAAGGCTGATAATGAGTCAATCAAAAAGCATTTATTAAGTGGTTACTATATGCTAGGGAATATGTTAGATGCTAGAGGTACAAAGATAAAAATCAGCCAACAAATACTATGCTCAAAGCGTGGTGCCAAAGCACTCAGTAATGGATATTGAAAGAAAGACAAAAACATGGTCTGAATTGTCAAGGAGTTCTCATTCTAATGGGGAGTTACTGTGGAAACAACTACATATTTACAGTACACAGTATGATATGGAAGTTAATCTCAAAGGAAAGGCACTAACATTGGGACTTGGGAGGGTTAGCTGGTCTTACAGACATGGGATATGAGGTGAGTCTTGAAGGAAGTCAAGTAAACCAGAAAATGGAGATGAGGAGAGAGAACATTCCAGAAGTGGGGGACGGAGCTGGGAGATGGAGTTTCCTGTGTGAGGAAGATCAATGTCTCTGGATTATAGAGTGCATGGTGCCTGACAGATAGCAGGTGCATGATGAAGGTTTATTAACTGGTGGATTGGAAGGGAGTAAAGTATAAGAAGACTGGAAAGGTAAGAAAGAATTATGCTGTAAAAGGTTTTGAAGAACAAACAGATGATTCTATAGTTGATCTTGGAGGTAATAGGGAACCACTAGAGTTTATTAAGTAGAGAAGTGTGTGATACTGTCTGACCTACATATTAGGAGATTTGGCAACTGGGATGGGTCTGAGTGAGGAAAGACTTGAGACAAGACCAACCAATAGGCTATTGACAATAGTGCAGTTGTGACCTGTTGAGGGCCTGTATCAGGCTGACAGTTGTGTGATGTTAGAGAACGGATATTCATGAGAGATGTTGTGATGATAGAAACAACAAAACTTGGCAACAGATTCAATACTGCAGGTGAATGCAAGTGAGGTTGCAAATGTGGGTGACTGAGAGAATAGTGGTGCTCTTACCAGTAATACGAAATTTGGGTTTGGGGGAATATGAATTTTATTTTGGATATGCTGAGTTTGAGATGTCTATGGGTCATCCAAACTGTGAGAGTGGAGGTCAGGAGAGATGTTAGGACTGGGGAAATAGATCTAAGCATATTTGAATAAAGATGATAATTGAATGAGAACACCTGGCAAGAAAAAG
This sequence comes from Pseudochirops corinnae, assembly GCA_028646515.1. Taxonomy (NCBI): domain Eukaryota; kingdom Metazoa; phylum Chordata; class Mammalia; order Diprotodontia; family Pseudocheiridae; genus Pseudochirops; species Pseudochirops corinnae. The sequence goes on from JAQQSV010001738.1 coordinate 47,707, forward strand.
TTGATGGAGAAGAGGGCCAAGGTCAGACCTTTGGGGCATACACACAGTTGGTGAACATGACCAGAAGGATATATAGGAGGACAATCAGAAGAAAGCAATGTCAAGAAAATCTAGAAAGGAGAGAGTATCAAGGAAAAGAAGGTGATCAAAGATTCCAGAAGTGAACTAGAAAGAAGTCAGGAAAGATGAGGATTAAGAAAAGGCCATGGGGGTAAGAGTTAAGATGGCAGCATAGAAGCAGGAAAACTCTTTGGCTCTCACTATAACCACCTCAAATACCTATAAAATATGACTCTAAACAAATTTTAGAGCTCCATAACCCACAAAAGTACAGAGAAACAAAGCTCCCACTGAAGGCAGCCCAGCAGGCAGAAGGGGAATGACTCATTGCAGCATGCTGGGAGCTGAGACCAGTCAGCCCCAGGGTGGCCAGGACAAGCTGTGGCTGGAGCACTTGGGACAGCAGATCACTGGGAGCTGTGGCAGTTTCCAGAATTATCAACCCATTAGAACCAAGGACAAAGTGAAAGGTCAGTGGAACTCAGCTAAAAATTGGGGGAGAAAAATGGCTATATTTGGGGGAGAAAAGTGGGTTTGGCCTACTGCCCCCAGGGCAAGAAAGCAGCAAAAGTGGCCATGGCCTCCACAGGGCTGCTTCAGAGCTCACGGCCTGCAGATTGCAGGGGGGCCAAGCGATCATTCAGAGGCTAAGTGCTCTTGCCTTAAGCTGGCTGGATTGGGATTGTAGTCTTGGGTGGTGGTCCTGAGGTGTGTGTCCAGTGAGTCAAAGCTGGTGGGGGCTGCAGAGACAGTGGCCCCCTTATAGCCCTGGCAGCTGCAAAAAACCCAGTGATTTGGGACAAAGGTCTTCCCTCTGGAAGAAGAGTTCCACAAAGCTAAAAAGTAATTGACTGGCAACTTGAGCAGGCAAAAGAAGCAAAGTCAACATGGCAACCCAACTTTACATTCCTTTTTTGGGGAGAGAAAGGATCAAAGCATGGATCAGGAGGAAGACAACACAGTCAGAGCTCCTGCACCAAAAGCTTCCAAGAAAAATGTAAACGTGTTACAAGCTATAATGGAGCTTAAGAAGGATTTTGAAAACCAAATAAGAGAAGTGGAGGAAAAATTGGGAAGAGAAATGAGAATGATACAAGAAAATCATGAAAAGAGAGTCAATAACCTGACTGAAGAAAACAACACCTTAAAAAACAGACTAACTCAAATGGCAAAAGAGGCCCAAAAAGCCAATGAGGAGAAGAATGCCTTAAAAAGTCGAATTTGCCGTTTGGAAAAAGAATCTCAAAAGCTTACTGAAGAGAATAATTCCATCAGAATTAGAGTGGAGCAAATGGAAGCAAATAACTTCATGAGAAATCAAGATACTATTAAACAGATCCAAACAACTGGAAAAATAGAAAGCAATGTGAAAAATCTCATTGAAAAAACCACTGATCTGGAAAACAGATCCAGGAGAGACAATTTAAAAATTATTGGACTACCTGAAAA
>JAQQSV010001739.1:0-49198 GCA_028646515.1 Pseudochirops corinnae
ACTCACAGTCATTAGAAAGCCACAAAAACCCTCCACCCCTCGGTGTCCAGAAAACCTCCATTTTATCCAAGGGGAGGCCTTTTCTTCATCTTGACTCTGGGTGGTCTCTCTGATTCCCTGGATCCCCTTCCATGGTCCTGGCTCCCTCCTGAATCCACCAAATAGTCACCTGGATTCAGAAGCAGACAGCTCCCAGGTCCTTGTCCAGTCCTTAGAGATAAGACAGCTCCCAGGTCTTTGTCCAGTCCTCAGGGCAGTCCCTGGCACACACTGAAGTTCACAGGGTCCAGTACATCTCAAACTCTTCACCACTTCTCTTGCCTGGAACTCAAGGATCAGCCAGGCCACAAACAAACAAAGTCTTATCCTGGTTATGCTTCTTCAGTCCTCCAGTACTTCAGCTGGCCCTAGGACCCAGAAGGAATATTAGCCTTCCAGGCAAGCCCTCTCAGCCTTGCAGGAGGCCTTCCAAGCAAGCCCTCTCAGCCTTCCAGGTGGCCTTCACCAGATTCTGGTCTCAGGAAAAACTCCATCTCAGTTCTCAAGCAGCTTCCAGATGCTGGGAGAGAAACTCTCTCTCTCTCTCACAAGAAAACTCCAACTCAGTTCTCAGTTTCCAGATGCTAGGAGAGAAATTTTCTCTCTCTGTCTCTCTCAGTCGGCTTCAGTCTCCCAATTCTTCCTCCACCAGGAGCAACATTCCAATTCTGTCTCCCTGTCTCTGGAATTCTTGCTTATATACACACACTGGCCTCCTGTCTCAGCCAATCCCCTTCTTCCACATCAACAGGGGAGTTTATGCCTTCTCAACAGTGGGACAGAGTTCACACCTTCCATACTTAGCCCCAAGGTATTAAGTGCTAAGTATCTGCTAAACTGATTGCTGTTACACCCAGTTACATGTAAAAACAATTTTTAACATTCATTTTTAAAACTGTGATTTCCAAATTCTCTCCCTTCCTCCCTCCTCACCAACCTCCCATTGAGAAGGCAAGCAATTCCATATAGGTTGTATATGTGTAGTCAATTAAAACATATTCATAATAGTCATTTTGTTAAAAGAAAACATAGACAAGGAAAAAACCCTCAAGAAAAATAAAGAAAAGAAAAAAAAGAACTAAGGATCAATCTGTATTCAGACACCAACAGTTCTTTCTCTGGGGTTGGATAGCATTTTTCATCCTAAGTCCTTGAGAGTTGTCTTGGATCATTGTATTGCTGAGACATTTATGGCTGATCATCTGTAAATATGGCTGTTACTTTGTACACAGTACATTTCACTTTGCATCAGTTCATGAAAGTCTTTCCAGGTTTTTGAGAGCATCACACTCATCACTTCTTATAGTATAATAGTATTCCATCATAATCGCATACCATAATTTGTTCAGCCATTCCCCAATTGATGGGCATCCTCTCAACTTCTAATTCTTTACCCTCAGAAAAGAGCTGCTATAAGTATTTTTATACATACAGGTTCTCTTCCTTTTTGTTTTTCTCTTTCTGGGGATACAGACCTAGTACTAGTCTTTGGGCATAGTTCCGAATTGCTCTACAGAATGGTTGAAACAATTTACAATTCCTCCAACAGTGCATTAAAGTCTCCTTTTTCTCACATCTCCTCCAGGACTGGTCATTTACCTTTTCTGTCCTATTAGTCAATCTAATAGGTTTGAGGTAGTACTTCAGAATTGTTTTAATTTGCATTTTTCCAGTCAATAGTGAGTCAGAGTATTTTTTCATATGGTAACTAAGCTTTGATTATTTCATCTGAAAACTGTTTATACCTTTTGATCATTTATCAATTGGGGAATGGCTCTTATTTTTTATAAATTTAACTCAGTTCTCTATATGTTTGAGAAATGAGACCTTTATCAGAGAAACTTGTTTCAAATTTTTTTCACTGTATTTTCCTCCATCCATCCCCCACAATTAATTCTATTCCCCCTCTTTTTTCACCTTGTCCCTTTTCAAAGGTGCTTTGCTTCTAACTACACCCTCCACCAGGACCTCCCTTCTATCAACCCTCCCCACCATATCTCTTTTATCCCCTTGCTCTTTTTCTTTCCTGTAGGGTAAGTAAGATAGATTTTTATAACCAATTGAGTGTGTATGTTATTTCCTCTTTGAGCCAATTCTGATGAGAGTAAGGTTCACTCACTCAACATCACCTACCCCTTCTTTCCCTCAACTGTGAAAGTTTTTTCTTGCCTCTTTTATGTGAGATAACTTATTCCATTCTACCTTTCCCTCTCTCTTTCTCCCAGTACATTCCTCTCTCATCACTTAATTTTATTTTTTAGATATTATCCCTTCATATTCAACTCACACCTGTGCCTTCTGACTATATATGTGACTTCTAGCTATCCTAATAATTAGAAGGCTCCAATGAGCTACAAATATCATCATCCCATGTAGGAATGTAAACAGTTTAACTTTATTAAACCCTTTATGATTTCCCTTTCCTGTTTATCTTTTTATGCTTCTCGTGAGTCTTTTATTTAAAAGTCAAATTTTATATTCAACTCTGGTCTTTTCATCAAGACTGCTTGAAAGTCTTTTATCTCACTAAATATCCATTTTTTTTCCCCTAAAGAATTATACTCAGTTTTGCTATGTAGGTGATTCTTGGTTGTAATTCTAGCTCCTTTGCCTTTTGGAATATCATATTCCAAGTCCTCCAGTCTTTGAATGTAGAAACTGCTACATCTTGTGTTATCCTGACTGTGGCTCCATGATGCATGAATTGTTTCTTTCTGGCTGCTTGAAATATTTTCTCCTTGACCTGGGAACTCTGGAACTTGGCTATAATATTCTGGCAGTTTTCACTTTGGGATCTCTTTCAGAAGGTGAGACGTGGATTCTTTTAATTTCTATTTTACCCTCTGGTTCTAGAATTAGAGCAGGGTTTTTCAAAAAATAATTTCTTGAAAGATGATGTCTAGGCTCTTTTTTTAAATCATAGTTTCAAGATGGTCCAATAATTTTTAAATTATCTCTTCTGGATCTATTTTACAGGTCAGTTGTTTTTCCAATGAGATATTTCACATTATCTTCTGTTTTTTCATTCTTTGGGTTTTGTTTTATTATTTCTTGGTTTCTCATAGAGAAATATCTTCCATTTTCTCCATTCTAATTTTCAAGGAATTATTTTCTTCAGTGAGCTTTTGGACTTCCTTTTCCATTTGACCAGTTCTGTTTTTTAAGGCATTCTTCTCACTGTTTCTTTGGACCTATTTTACCATTTGGCCTAGTCTGTTTTTTAAAGTACTATTTTCTCCAGTATTTTTTTTGTCTCCTTTATCAAACTGTTGACTGATTTTTCATGATTTTCCTGCATCACTCTCATTTCTCTGCCCAATTTTTCCTCTACCTCCCTTACTTGATTTTCAAAATCCTTTCTGAGTTCTTCCATGACCTGAGACCAATTCATGTTTTTCTTGGAGGCTTTGGATGTAAGAACTTTGACTTTGTTGTCTTCTTCTGAGTATGTGTTTTGATCTTCCTTGTAACCATAATAACTTTCAATAGTCAGAGTTTTTTCCATTGTTTGCTCATTTTCCCAGCTTATTAGTTGACTTTTAAGTCTTTGTTAAAGTAGGGCTCTTCTTCTAGGGTGGAGTGTGTACTGTCCCAATTTTCAGGGGTTTTATGCAACTGTTTTCAGAGATACTTCTAGGAACCAATAAATTTTCAGTTCTTGCAAGGTTGTATGATCTAAGGAGAAGTATTTAATATTCTCTTAGCCTGTTCTCTGGTCTGTGAGAGACCACAAGCACTCTTTTCTGCCTTGGAACTATGAGGAGGATCCCCCACTCTGTTGTGGCTGCAAGCTCTGCTACTTTAGTACTCCTCCTTCTCACCCTGGGGCATCCAGGACCTTCATTCAAGTATGGGCAAAGCAACAGAGTCCTGCCTCAGTGCTAGCAAAAAAGACTCCTATAATCTCCTTCTGACTAGTTGTTCAACTCCCTTACCATCTATGGGCTGAAAGCTGTGGAAGTATTCACTGCCACTGCTGATTCAGTCACTCCCAAGACCTGCTCCTGGTTTCCTGGAGCCAGAGCTATACTCTTGCAGACTGTGACTGGACTGGACTCTACTCTCACCCAGGTGCAACAGACCTTTCCTGCTGACTTTCTAAGTTGTCTTTGGTATCTGTGGGATAAGAGGAAACCACCACAGCTGCCAGTGGTTCAGTTGCCCTAAGGCCTGCTCCAGCTTTGCTGGGGCCCAGTCTGCACTGATGTTGCCTGTGCTGGATTGTGCTCCTCCTTCACCCTGGTACAATAGACCTTTCTTGCCAACCTTTCAAGTTGTCTTAGGCTGGAAATTTGTTTCACTCTTTTTGTGGGTTCTGTTGCTCTAGAATTTGTTTAGAGTTGTTTTTGAAAGCTATTTGGAGAGGTTTTAGTGAGAGCCTAGGGAAGTCCCTGCCTTTACTCCACCATCTTGGTTACACACCCTTCCTAGTCTTATCTTATCCAACTACCTTCTCCATTCTTTGCTTTCTGGTTAAGCGGAGCTGAGTGTCATTCCCCTTAGACAAATCTGATTCTCCCACCTGCAGACCTTTGCTTATGTCATTTCCTATGCATAAAACACCATCTCTTCACCCAATTCCTTCCCTACATGTTAGAATCCTTCCCTTCACTTAAAACCAAACTCAAACAATCCCTCTTCCATGAAGCCCACGATGATATCCCATGAAGGGATATCATCCCTTCATATTCAACTCACCCTGTGCCCTCTGTCTATGTACACACACACACACACACACACACACACACACACACACCCCTATACCCACTCTGGTTATTTCTTCCCACTTCACTATAGCATTTTGAATGTACCTTTCTTATGTAATCAGAAGCCATTGAAGTCTAATATTAGGAATGGAAGGGAACTTAGAGGTTATCTAACCCAGTTCTAGCCTGTTTATAGTTGAGGAAACTGAGCCAAGTAGGTGTTGAATAGCTAAATAATAATAGCCCGAATTTATATAGTGCTTTAAGGTCTGTAGAATGCTTTGAAAATATCTCATGTTATCTTCATAAAACCCTGGGAGCTAGGCACTATTATTATCCTTATTTTGCAGATGAATAACCTAACACAGAAAGGTCAAATGACTTGTCCAGGGTCACACAGTTAATATCTAAGGTTAAATTTTAACTCAGGTCTTTTTGGTCCCAGGTCCAGCACTCTGGTCATTGTACTACCTAGTTACCTATAATGACTTTTTTCCCTCCAGAATTTATTGATTTTTAGTTTTCAACAATCATTTCTACAAGATTATGAGTTTCAAAATTTCTCCCAATCTCTCCCCTACCTCCTACCCCAAAATGACAAGCATACTGAATACTCCTTCCCCCAGTCTTACCGCTCTTCTATCCTCTCCATTCCCTCCCTTCCCCCTTTTACCCTTACTTTCTTGTAGGACAAGATGGATTCTATACCCCATTGCTATATATCTTATTTCCCAGTTGCATGTAACAACAATTTTTTAACATTTGTTTTTTAAAACTTTGAGTTCCAGATTCTCTCTCTTCTTCCCTCCTCATCCACCTCCACTGGGAAGATAAGCGATTCAATGTAGGTTTTACATGTGTAGTTATACAAAACATTCCCATAGTAGTCATATTGTGAAAGACTAACTATATTTCCCTCCATCCTATCCTGCCCCCCCATTTATTCTATTTTTCTCCTTTGACCCTGTCCTTTTTCAAAAATGTTTATTTCTGATGACTCCCTCCCCCAATCTGCCCTCCCTTCTCTCATCATCCCCCCTTATCCTCTTCCCTCCTACTTTCCTGTAGGGTAACATACCCAATTGAGTGTGTATATTATTCCCTCCTTAAACCAAATCGAATGAGAGGTCTCATTCCCTTTCACCTCCCTGCTCTTTTCCTCCATTGTAATAGCTTTCTCTTAGCTCTTTTATGTGGGATAATTTACTCTATTCTATCTCTCCCCTTCTCTTTCTCCCAATATATTCCTCTCTCTCCACTTAATTTTATTTTTTAGCTATCATCCCTTCATATTCAACTCACCCTGTGCCCTCTGTCTATGTACATACACACATACACACACATACACACACACCTATACCCACCTATACATACATACATATACATATATATATATATTCCCTTCAACTATCCTAATACTGAGAAAAATCTCATGAGTTACAAATGTTGTCCTTCCATGTAGTAATGTAAATAGTTCAACTTTAATAATTTTCTTATGGTTTCTCTTTCCTGTTTACCTTTTCATGCTTCTCTTGCTTCTTGTATTTGAAAGTCACATTTTCTGTTCAGCTCAAGTCTTTTCATCAAGAATGCTTGAAAGTCCTCTATTTCATTAAATTTCCATTTTTTTCCCCTCAAGTATTATACTCAGTTTTGCTGGGTAAGTGATTCTTGGTTTTAATCCTAGCTCCTTTAACCTTTGGAATATCATACTCCAAACCCTTCAATCCCTTAATGCAGAAGCTACTAGATCTTGTGTTATCCTGATTGTGTTTTCACAATACTCAAATTGTTTCTTCTTGACTATTTGTAATATTTTCTCCTTGACCTGGGAACTCTAGAATTTGGCTATAATATTCCTAGGAGTTTTCTTTTGTGGACCTTTTTCAAGAGGGGATCAGTGAATTCATTCAATTCCTATTTTATCCTCTGGTTCTAGAATATCAGGGCAGTTTTCCTCCTAATTTCTTGAAAGATGTCTAGGCTCTTTTTTTTGATCATGGTTTTCAGGTAGCCCAATAATTTTTAAATTATCTTTCCTGGACCTATTTTCCAGATGTCAGTGGTTTTTCCAATAAGGTATTTCACATTGCCTTCTATTTTTTCATTCTTTTGGTTTTGTTTTATAATATCTTGATTTCTCATAAAGTCATTAGCTTCCATTTGCTCCAATCTAATTTTGAAGGAATTATTTTCTTCAGTGAGATTTTGAAATTCCTTTTCCATCTGACTAATTAGGCTTTTTTAAGGCATTCTGCTCCACATTGACTTTTTGGACCTCTTTTGTCATTTGAGTTAGTCTATTTTTTTAGGGTGTTATTTTCCTCAGTATTTTTTGGGGGTCTCCTTTAGCAAGCTGTTGACTTGTTTTTCATGATTTTCTTACATCACTCTTGTTTCTCTTCCCAATTTTCCTCCACTTCTATTAGTTGATTTTCAAAATCCTTCTTGAGCTCCTCCACGGCCTACAACCAATTCATATTTTTCTTGGAGACTTTTGATGCAGGAGTTTTGACTTTGTTGTCTTCTTCTGGTTCTATGTTTTGATCTTCTTTGTTGCTAAAGAATGATTCTATAATCTGATTTCTCTTCCTCTGTTTGCTCATCTTGTCAGTCAATTACTTGACTTTTGAGCTTTTTGCCACAGCAGAACTCTGCTTCCATAGTAGAGAGTGCCGTGTCCCAAATTTCTGGGGTTTTGTGCAGCTGTTGTCAGAGCTTCTCCTAGTCACCTGCCTCAAAACTTTGAGGAGGACTGCCTCTTCACATCCTCAACAAGCTCTGCCACCCCAATGCTCCTCACCCCAGGACAGCTACGCAAGACTGCAAGCCAGATCCAAGCAGGGCAAAGCAAGAGGATCCTGCCTAAGCGCCAGCAAAGAGATTCCTGCAATTGCCCTCTGGTCAACTGCTTGGTCCCTCTACTATCTGTGGGCCTGCAATTCTAGAAGCAGTCACCCTGCTGCCACAGTCATTGCAGCATCCTCTGCCCTAGGGGTGGAGGCCAGACCTTGCTCTTCTCTCACCTAGTTCAATAGCATTTCCCCACTGACCTTTTACTTTCTCTTTGGTGTTATGGGTTGAGAAGTCTGGAAACTGCCACAACTGCCAATGAATCAGTCCCATGAGGTCTGCTCTTGCCCATCTATCCTGTCACTCTATGTCGGCATGACCCACACAGGACTATACTCTGCTCTCAGCCCAGTGTGATAGATCCTTCCTTTTGATTTGCCAGGCTGAGTTCAGCTGGAGATGTATTTTACTGTTGTTTTGTGGGTTCTGTAGCACTAAAATGTGTTTAAAGTCATTTTTTTTTAGGTGTTAGAAATAATCATGGAAGAGCTCAAGTTAGTTCCTGCTTTTACCCTGCCATCTTGGCTCCTTATAATGACTTTTTCAAGGTCATACAACTTAGCTTAGGCAAGCCTTTTGATTTTAGGTGAAAGAAATTAATCCAGAGGCTTTGACCTTGTGAGTATTGAAAGATCACGAGAGCAAGCCTCCAGGAAACTATGAGGGTGAATGTAGCTGTCCCAATATCATTGTCCCAAGAAGCAAGGAGTAACCTTCAAGAGTAACTTTTGGAACCAGCCTAGTGGTAGCTGAGATATATATTCACCTATCATTCATGCCACATGTGGACATGAACTTGATGTTTGTAGAAACTGTACTGAGCATTGAGTACACTCTTCCCCCTAACTGAGATCATATGGGAGGAGTAATTCCTCAGGTGTTGGGGGGAAATATTAATATTTTTGTTACTGCCATATCTTTGAAGCAAATACTCCTTTTTAAAGGCTAATTGAGATTAGTGATTAAGATGGAACTGGGTCACTAGTCAGTCACTGGAACCTAAATATGGGGGAAATCTAACCAGTGGTCACTTGAGTTAATGGCATTTGAGAAATCATAAATTCCTCAGAGAACTTTCTGGGATGGTGGTTTAATTCAACAAGCATTTATTAAGTATTTACTATGTTCTAAAACTTGGGAATAAACAAACAATAATAAAACTGTCCCTGTCCTGAATGAACTTACAATGAACTGGAATGAGGAAATATCTAATGAAAGAGATAGTATTTCCCTTAAGCCTGGAAAGAGGGGTAGGATTTTAGGAGGCAAAGATAGATCCTTCCAAGTAGGGGCAAAAGGAAACAGATGGAAAAACAGGACACATATTTAGTGAGTAATGGCTAACATTTAATAATAATAGTCAACATTAAGGCATCACGGACAATGTGCCATGCACTGTTCCCATTGCTTTACAATTCTTTTCTCATGGCAAGGTGATAAGAAGTGGCAGTTATATTGTTCCTATAGGAATGTAATGGGGATGGGATTCAAAACTTGAAATTAGGGTTTCCTAACTCTAAGACCAGCTCTTTATCCATGTCACCATTCTGCCCCTTAATACTTATGCGTTATTTTGAATTATCGTCTTTGTGTGTATCATACCTCTGAGAGCTTCTAAAGCTTCAAAAGAGCAAGGACTGTGTCTCAACTAATCCTTGTATCCCCACATAAAAGCAAAGATATTTTATCTTTCTTGAATAGGTTTGATACAATTGGAGATGACTGAAAAAAACCCCCTAAAACTTGTAAAAAATACCTTTATTAAAAAGGGTCCATATATACAAAAATATTTATTGTAGCTCTTTTTGTGGTGGCAAAAACTGGAAACTAACAGGGTGTCCATCAATTGGGAAATGGCTGAACATAGTATACTATATAAATGTGATGGAATACTATTGTGCCATTAAAAAAAATGATGAAAGGGATGGTTTCAGAGAAACTCGCAAAGCTTTGTATGAACTGCTACAGAGTAAAGCAAGCAGAACCAAGAGAACAATTTATACAATAACAGCAACTTTTAAAAGATAATCAACTTTAAAAGATTTAAGGATTCTAATCAATAGAGTGACCAACCCCAATTCCAGAGGACCAATGATGAAGCATGCTACCTAGCACGTGGCAGAGAGGTGATGTACTTAAAAAGTGCAAATTGAGATATACATATCTTTTTTCGAATTGGCCAACAACAAGTCTTTTTGTGGAATTTCTTTTGACTGTGCATATTAGTTACAAGCATTTTGCTTTTTTTTCTTTCTCTCTTTTTTTTTTTCTAATGTAGGGCAGGACATGGGGTAGGAGGGAGAGAATATAGATTTTTTTTTTTAATTGAAAAAGTAAAGTCAAATTTACAAAGAGAGAATACCTCTTTTCTCCTTCCCCTCCTTTTGCCTTCCCGGGTCCATGTCATCAGTTCACACAGCAAGGGTCTAGCTTGACTCTTGAGACTGTACATTTTCTAAGCCTGCTAACTATCCTGTGCATCCAGTGAAATGTTTTAGTCAGGCTGTACAATGAGGCTTAGAGTACTTTTAGGTCTTGACCTCTCAGCAATTATTTGTCAGGAACTGCTAGAGTCATCCTCTATGCCATTTATTTCGCAACATTCTGGATCAGTATTGGATTGGCAGCCTCAGCAGTTTTCAAATGGCTCTAGCAACCTAATTTAGCCTTTGCCAAGTTAAATTTAATCTCCCCCACCCCTTTAACAACATTGCCTAAATAATCAGGTGGCAAGGTAAATATAGACTTTGCTACATCTAGATAGAAAGCCATGGGCAGGAGCACCAGTAAATTATAGGGTAGCACAGTGGATCAAGAAGCCCTTTCAATAGAATTTTCAGAGACCTATTCTTTTCTCTCTCCTTCGTGACTGGGAGGAGATATGATAGCTCCTTTGCCGAAGGAAGCAAAAATACATGCGTGTGGTCAAGCTTTCCATTCACTTGGACTGTCACATCTGCATATGGGACAACAGGTTACCAAGCTAGTAACTTCTCCCCAAAGCTTACTCTTCTTCCTGCTTTTCCTATGTTTTTCTGGGATATTTCTATTCTCTTCACCACTCATGCTCAAAAGCACTGACTTCCTCTTCTTTCTCTTATCTCTCATAGCCAAGGAACCACTAAGTCCTGCCTTTTCTACCTTCCAAAATTTTTTCTATCTATTCCTTCTTGATCCACCTCACGGCCACCACTCTAAGCCTCATTACGTCTCACTACTATATTATAATAATAATCTTTTTAACCTTTATCCCAATATCACCACCTGGCCTGAATAAAGACCAAATTCCCTAGCTTGATATTCAAAGAGCTTCAGAATCTGTAATCAGCTTTGATTCATGCTACTCCCTTTTACATACTCAATGCCCTGATCAGCATGGATTGTTTACAGTCTCTGACAAATGTTTTCCCATTTTTTCTGCCTTTATCTATACCATTCTCCACATCTTGAATGATATTTTGCCAGTTGAAATTCTACTCATCTTTTACGACTGAGTTCAAATGTCACCACCTCCAGAGAATCTCCCTCTCTCACCCAAACCCTCCCCCCATTATTACCTGCCCTATCAGTGATCATTCCCTATAAGAAGTTCTTCACCTTTTCTGTGTCATGGACCCCTTAGATAATTTGGTGAAGCCCCTTCTCTGAATAATACTTTTCATTTAATTTTTATTTTTTAAGCAAATATCTGAGTCAATTTAATCCTGATGAAAATCAATCATACAATAATAATGGCATTAATTTTATTTATGTAGTACTCCGAGCTTTACAAAGTTTTCTTTTTCTTTTACAGAACGCTTTCAAGTATGTAATGCAATATTATTATATATATGGTAGGTGTTGGTCAGGATGCCACTGATCAGTTTGCCACCCCACCCCCCAAATCATAGAATTGATTTTATAAACAAGAATAAAGAAGAATTTCACTTTATTTTCTTTTTATGAGGACTAGACCAGTACCCTTTGCACTGAATAGTTCTCTTTTCTTCCTTTTCTTGACCCCTTGGTAAACCAACTCAGCTCTATACTATCATCTATCCTTGATTCTCTTGCCCTTTGGTCCTACTGCCAGTCTTGATTCACCAAGCACTACCCTAAATTACTACCACCATCCATCTCCTTCATTCTTTTTTTTCCCTTTAAACATTATTTATTTATTTTTAGTTTTCAACATTCACTTTTATAAGATTTTGAGTTCTAATTTTCCCTCTTCCTCCCCTCCCCAAGGCAGCATGAAATTTGATATAGGCCATACATGTACAATCGTATTAAACATAATAATAATGCTTTTTAAATGCATAAAATAAAATTTTAAATTTTTCAATTTCAAATCCAGTCTTAGACACTTACTAGCTGTGTGACTCTGGACAAGTCCCTTAACTTCTGTCTCACTTTTCCTCATCTGTATAATGAAGATAAATATAGCACCTTTATCTCAGGGAAGTTGTGAGGATCAAAAGAGATAACATTTGTAAAGGGTTTAGCATGGTACCTGGCATGTAGTTGTTATATAAATTCTAGCTATTAATATTATTATATAGCAATATAGTTATCAGAAAATTAAATGTTACAATTCCATGAACCCCAGATTAAGACCCTCATCCGCCCTAGACCAAATCTAGGACAGAGGCATTGAAAGTGGTATGAGAAGTGAAAGCAAACCATGTTGGAAAAGACAGTTCCACCTTTGGCATTGTTGATACTAGGCAGCATTATGTCACATGCCTCATCACGTGTCACATGTCTGGTAGAAATTTAGAGTCTTGGACTACTGCTCTCTGAACTATTATAGAACCTGGTATTTCCCTCTTAGATCCAATAATAGGCATTTTGCAAATCAATCTGTGCCCACCAATTTGCAACATAATTCATGGTTACCAGTGCCTGGTAGCTGCATTCAGAGTGTCTTCTTGCATATACTGATAGGCAAAAACAAAAATAAAACAAAAAAAAATTTTTTTAAGTCTCAACCATCATTGTACCCTCATTTTCAAATAAGCCTTTCTGCCTATCACCCCCCACCCCCAGCCCTAGACTCCACAGTCTGGCAACACTATCACAGGTCAATTTGGCTTTTATTAAATTTCATCTTCAGTTATGATGTAAAAGGACCAGAAATGTTCCCATTGTTAAAGAGGCTACAGACTCAGAAGGCCCAGCAGACTAGAGTCAATTAACACATTAGGAAGATAAGCAAATCAAATAGTATAAGAACAATCCGGTCTTAAACAGGGATGTTCATTATTGCCGGTTATTTAATATTGTACTAGAAATGTTAGGTTTAGCCATGAGAGAAGAAAAAGAAATTGAAGGAATTAGAATAGGCAAAGAAGAAACAAAGCTATCACTTCTTACAGATGATACGATGATACACTTAGAAAATCCTAGAGAATGAACAAAAAAACTAATTGAAATAATTAACAACTTTAGCAAAGTTTCAGGATACAATATAAATAATATCATATATGATATATAATTTATGTATATTATATAATTACAACTATATCATAGTTATTAATAATTATATAATGTTTATTATATTTCTGTTTATATATTATACATAATATATAATATAATATAAAATATATCAACAGCGTTTCTATATAACTAACAAACTCCAACAGCAAGAGATAGAAAAAGAAATTCCATTTAAAGTTACTGTAAACATTATAAAATATTTAGAAGTTTACCTGACAAAACAAACCCAGAAATTAAATGAATGCAATTACAAAACACTTTTCACACCAATAAAGTCAGATCTAAATAATAGGAAAAATATCAGTTGTTCGTGGGTAGGTTGAGCAATGTAATAAAATTGACAATTCTACCTTAATTTACTTATTCGGTGCCATACAAATCAAACTATGAAAAATTATTTTATAGAGCTAGAAAAAATAATAACACAATTTATCTGGAAGAACAAAAGGTTCAGAATGTTAAGGGAATTAATGAAAAGAAATGTAAGGGAAACTGGCCTAGCCACAGCAGATCTAAAACTGTATTATAAAGCAGCAATCATCAAAACTACTTGGTACTGGCTAAGAAATAGAGTGGTGGGTCAGTGGGAAAGGTTAGGTACATAAGACACAGCAGTAAAGGACTATAATAATCTACTGTTTGATAAACACAAAGACCCCAGCTTCTGGGATAAGAAGCTATTTTACAAAATAGTGTTTTAAATTTAAGTTTAAATTTAACAAAATTTAACTATTTAACAAAAACTGCTGAGTAAACTGAAAAATAATATGGCAAAAACTAGGCATAGACCAACATTTTACACCCTATATCAAAATAAAGTCAAAATGAGTACATGATTTGGATATAAAGGCTGATACTATAACCAAACTAGGAGAGCAAGGGATAGTTTATGTGTAGAAAGGAAGAATTTATTACCAAACAAGAGATAGAGAATGTTATGAAATGTAAAATGGATGATTTTGATTATATTATATTGAAAAGTTTTTGCACAAAGCCAATGCAACCAAGATTAGAAGGGATCAGGAAAGGCTTCATATGGAAGCTTAATCTTTAAAGGAACCAAGAGATTCTAAGCAATAATGATTAGGGGATTGCATTTTAGTTAGGAAAACTCATGCAAAGGCATAGAGATAGGAGATAGAGTTTGCTATGTGAGGAAGATCAAGAAGGACATTTTGATTGACTGTAGAATTCCAGAAGGAAGTTGCATACAATAAAGCTGAAAACATTGAGGATTAGCCAAGAAAGCAGCAGCTGGCCTTGGAGGTCAGAGTAGTCCGGTTGGGCTAATAGCCCAGTTGTGAAACAGTTTTGAAAAAGTTCGTTAAAGGTCCATCAGAGTGCCATAGTTGAAGTTAGAAACAATCTTAAAATAGAAGTATTAGTAACAACTTTTAAAAAGAATTGAATATTGACAGTAAAAGTAGTCTTTTAAAAAGTGGGAAGTTTTTCATAATAAAAGGGTAAGATAGGAAATTTATTGGGACAGGACAAAGGCCTAGAGCTTAAAAAGGATATAGGGTAAGCACTGTAGGGGTGAATGGGGCTCCTCAATGCCTCAGTAATAATGCTGGGTAAAAATAATGCTGAGTCTTGAAGTGCTTGGAAAGTAGGTAGGCTCCTCCTCCCCTACCCAAAGTAGATTTTCAACAAAAGCCTGATTGTGGACTCGACATAAGACAGAGAGGCTCTGTCTCAAGCTCTCTGTATTTATACCTGAGGGGGTAGAAGCAGAAAAGCACTATGTCATGTGAACAAAAAATTATGAAGAACTTCCCCCTTCTCCCCACCCTCTCCCCTACAAGTTATCCATGTCAACACATTTACAAAACACTTTCATTTCAACAACCCTCAAAGACAGTAGTACAACTAGTAATATTATCTCTATTTTACAGATAAGAAAATTGAGGCTCAGAGAGACTAAGTGATCTGTTCCACAAGTATTGTCACTGCAAAGTCACAGACTAACAGGGATGTTGGTCACCATCCCTGACAACCAACGGAGAAGTGAGGTGCTGTTCAGTGGCATACAAAATGTGCCAGGAGAGGCCTCTGCTTTGTGCCACTGCAGAATGTCAGATTTTTCAGACCTTTCAAATTCATTTCCTTGTTAGATTCTCACAGTGGTGGTGAAAGAAATTGGACAACTACACCAAGACCCAGAGACTCAAAATCATACAGCATATTAATGGCAGAGGAAGGGCTTGAGCCCAAATCTCAGGACTATCAGTCCAAGGCTCTTTCCATTAAATCATGCCAAGCTACATGAATATGCCACCCTGGACACTAATGGACCAGACTTTTCCCACCACAAACAGTCATACTGTCTTTAAGACCTACCATAGCAAGGGTTAGGAAATAATTCAGTCTGACTAACTTTGATAAACCGGGCTCCTCTCAGCAATGCAAGGTTAGAAGACAACTCCAAAAGACTCATGATGGAGAAGACTATCCACATCCAGAGAAAGAACTGTGGAGTCTGAATGCAGATTGAAGCAAACTACTTGCTTTCTCTCATTTTGTTTTGTTCTGTTCCTTCTTTCTCATTGTTCTTTCCATTGGTTATAATTCTTCTTTACAACTTGACTAATTTTAGTGTGCAAGTATTTGTAGAACCTATATCAAATTGCAAGCTGCCATAGAGGGGGGGGAGAGGGGAGGAAAGGGAGAAAATTTGGAATTCAAGGGACTGTAAAACTGAATGTTGTAAACTAAAAGTAAATAAATAAATTTAATGTAAAAAAAAACCAAAATAAGTCAGTTCTTCCTTCTCTAGGGTATAATGGTTCTTTGGGGCTAGTGAATCAATTCCAAAATAAGAACTCTGATTTGTAGGTCCCCAAACATCTGGCAGCCATCAGCAAACAGCTTTGATTTAAATAAAGGGCCTTTATTCTAGTGGTTAGGAGAGGAAAACAAACAAACCCAAGTTGAGTAAGTTGTTGACATCACCAAAAGAATCTCCAGTTTTTAGCAGTTCCCATTTCCCTGTCTTATTGTATAGGGCAGCTTTGAGGGGAAGAAATAACTGGTCCAAGGTTAGTAATGATTTACCCCTCAAAAGCAGACCAATAATCATTTGAATAATTTTTCTATTTGTGTACTTGCATGGAGGAAGTGTGGCTTGGGGAAAAGTAGATCAGTTTTTAAATTTAGAAAGCTGATATAATCCTCTCTTTTCCTTCAAGTTGGCCCTCAGACCTCACCTTCTACATGAAGCCTTTTCTGCTCCCCTCAATGGCTAGTGCCCTCCCTCCCAAACCACCTTACATTTTAGCTACATTGTATCTATTCACTTTATAATTGATTCTGTATATATGTCCTTGTATCAAATATCAGCTCCTTAGTGGGTAGGGATTGTTTACCTCATTGTATTTGTGTCTCCAGTGCCTAGCACAACTCCTGGTACTTAATGAATACTGATTGATTGATTAATTGGTGTAATAATGGAAAAACTGGAGACAAGAGAAGCTTAAAGACCAGTTTCTAGGTTCGTAGGAATCAATTTCCTATGATCAAAACTCCTAGCCCTTTTCCTTTACATACAATTCCTCAAATACCCACTTAATTGGAGTTTTAATTAAAAAAATTTCCAGAGCAAAACAAAATGAAAACATTTTCCACTTTGCCCATAAGCACATTCTTGAAGGTTTCCACATATCTGCATTTGGTTGATTGACCCTCCTACCTTAAACAGAAGCCTCTCATTCAGAGAAGACACACCTTATACAAAATGCTTGAAGATGATACTTAAAAAGCAACTGTGGCAACTAGTTCCCAAAGTGGATTGTTATTCCTTTTACCTACTTAGTCCATCAACTTGCCTAATACACACACCTCTTTGTACTATGGGGCCTTATTTAACACTCCCGCCTTTAGAGACTTCTGACATACTGCTAACTCAGGTTTGTTGCCACACTGGGAAAATCTGGGTTACCATCTTCACTTCTGTGCAAATAAACTGCATTCCTTGTCACCAGAGAGGATGACTGTATGTTATTTTCCAGCGCCAATGAGTCATCTGATTAAAAAAAATAGGTCTGGTAGAACTAAAGTGACCTACCTAGGATTTATAATGTGGGCACCTCAAAGAGACTATTTAAGAGAATAATAATTATTTAGTCTACAGAGGTTTCAGTTTGTTCGACTCTCCAGAAAATCAAAGGGCTATGTTTGCTTTGTTTTGTTTTTAGAGGGAGAAATACAGGTCATATGCAAGAGGTATACCCTATAATTATAGATAAATATTGCCTCGGCAAATCAAAGTTTAAGAGGTAACACAGGAAAATAGTGAACTTGAAACATTCTATAGACGAAGTATACATAAAAATGCTGAAGACAATATTCGCACTTTCAAAGACTTTATTTCATCCAACACATTTTTTCATTAAATTTTATTTTTTTAATTGTCCCAATCCCCTCTCTCCCCTCCCCCTCAAAAAAGAAAGAAAAAAATCCCTGTAACAAATTAGCAAAATGAATTCCTGTATTCTCCCTGTCCAAATAGATTGATGGATATATATGTATGTATACATGTATTTGTATACATATATATGTATATGTGTGTATACATGTATATGTGTGTATATAAGTATATGTGTGTATATGTATATATATTTGTGTGTATGTATGTTGTGTGTGTGTGTCTGTGTGCATATATATATATATATATATATATATTTGTACATATACATATATATGCATGTTACTAGTCTATTACCTCCTCTCAGGAGTTGGGTACCATTCATCCTTTGGATCATGATTGATCATTCTGTTGTTTTTAAAACATTTAAAAAAAATTTTTATTTTCAGTTCTAAATCTTCTTCCTCCTTCACCCTCTTTGTTACTCATTGGGAAGGCAAGAAAAATGATATTCAATATACATATGAAGTAATGCAAAACCTATTTCCATATCAGCCATGTTGCAAAGAAGGAAAAAAGCAAGAAAAATAAAGAGAAAAAATGTGCTTCAATCTGTTCTCAGAGTCCATCAGTTCCCTATTCCTTATCCGTACAATGATGGCATTTTATCATCATGAATCTTTTGGAATTGTCACACATCACTGAACTGATCAGAGTTTTTCACAGTTGATTATAGTTACATTATTGCTGTTACTGGGTACATTGTTTCATTGTTCTGTTCACTTCATTTTGCATCAGTTTATAGAAGTCTTCCCAAGTTTTTCTAAAACAATCCCCTTCACCATTTCTTGTAGCACAATTGCACTCCATCACAATCATATACCATATCTTTTTCAGCCATTCCCCAAATGATGGATATCCCTCTATTTCTAATTCTTTGCTGCAATAAAAAAAAAAAGCTGCTATAAATATTTTTGCAAATGTGGGTCCTTTTTCTTTAATTTCTCTTTGGGGTATAGATCTAGTAGTGGTTTTGTTGGGTCAGAGTTCTATTGGCATAGTCCCAAATTGTTCTCCAAAATGGTGGGACTAGTTTTCAACTACAGCAATAGTGCTTTAGTGGAAAAATTTTCCCACATCCCCTCCAGCATTTCTCATTTTCAGTTTTTGACATCTTAGCCAATTTGATGGATGTAAAATGAGTTGTTTTATTTTGTGATTCTCTAATCAATAGATATTTGGAGCTTTTTTCATGTGACTATGGTACTGAATACATAAATTAATTTAGATAGTATTGTGATTTTTATTATAATGGCTCAGTCTAATATTTATTCAATTGTTTAAACCTGTCTTTGTGTGAAGAGTTTTATAATTTGTACAGGTAGACTCCCAAGTATTTTATATTATCTACAGTTATTTTAAGTGCTCCAGACATATTTGATAGGAATTATTTTCCTTTTAGTCTATGTCTTATAATACAAAAAAGGATTTCATTGGTATTTTTGCAGAAATAGGGAGAAAGGTTTCAAGATCAAGAGGTAAAGTTTGCTGGATGAGAGGGTGTTTTTTGTTCATATTTTTTCCAAAAGTTACAAACTACTAAAAATTCTATCATCTGCCCTTTTGGATTATAACAAGGCTTTGGATTACTAGAGCAAACAATTTGCTCATAGTTATTTAATGAACATCTAGTTGAACTATTTTACAATTATAAGGTTGAAGTTTTTTAGGTAATTAGAGAAAAGAAATGCCTAGAAAATTCACTTAAACATTGTTTGCTGTGGAAAAGTGTGGTAGTGTAGAAGAGATTCTTGTTAGATCTCATCCCAATTCTCAAAGGCCTGAACAACATTGGAATATAGTTTAAATAGAAGATGGCCCATAGCATGGACAGACTATCATTACCAAGACTGAAGGACTTACCTTCTTCCCCTGACAATGTACCTCCCTGATGAAAGGGGTCTGATTTCACAGGGTGGTAATGAGTCAAGTTATTAGAGCTTCTTGAGAGTTCTTCCAATGATTCCTGGCACCACAAGATACAAAAATAGAATTGCATTAAAATAAGCTAGAAGAGGACAATTAAGTACATCTACTAGCTCAATGATTTCTATTCTTGTCAAGAGTAAAAGAAAAATAAAATATTAAATTAAATTAAATATTCCTCATCAAGTGAAAAAAAAGATATCAAGCATGTCATTGACATTTGAATTCAGAAAAATTCTACTTCTTTGTGTAAATTACCTAACACTCTGAGCTTGGAAACTTCATTTCCATAGTTCCCTATCAGCTTTCTATTGACTATATGAGTTTTATTTTTAAAAAATTGCTTGACATCAGTAGGAATTTGTACATTGCTTCACAAATTACAGTTCAAGGTTTCTTTTATTCTGAAACAAAGCAGCTAGAAACTTTCATATCCATCCCCCACCATTTAGTAGCTAGACTGTCTCCCAGCTTTAGTACCCAATAATCAGCTCCAAACTTCCCTGAAACTATTGTAGCTTACTATAATAAAGGTAATTGTAGTAATAATTTTAATGGTAAATGACATATGCAAAGGTAATCATCCTATCCACTTAATCAACTTAATGTCAATTTACTGATACCAACACCTCCCTTGACAATAGATTCATGATTTCGTTAGTGTGGTCAGTTCCTCCACTGGTGCAATTCACCATCCATGCCTTCTTAACTTGTCTGTGTTTTTCCAGAAATCTTCCACCAGGTCTACCAACATGTTAAAGACTTTCTCCTAGGTCTTTTGCTATTTTGTAGACATTGGTAATAAAGATAATGATAATAACTATATTTACATAGTGTTTGAAGATTTGCAGAGGGAATTATATTGTGAGGATCATTTGATCTTCACAACAACCCTGTGAAGCAAGTCTTATTATTATCATCCTTAGTTTAATAATGAGGAGACTGAGACTGAGAAAGATTAGAGTAACATGCTCAGGGTCATAGCTCAGTTCTTCATCATTAAGGCTGGTAATCTGTTGACTCTTATTCTTGCTACATGATAAGGTCACCTACTTTTCTGATCATACACATCCTTTTTTTGGTCGTTTTTATATTTTTGCCACATATGTGGACCTAAGGTTTTTGCCAGTATTATGAAGATTCTGTATAGATAGTGGGTATTCCAAATATTTCTGTGTGTAGAATACACCATGCTAGTTGCATCAAGTCCTGGGAACGTTACAGACACTTCAGTGAAAGCCATGGTCATACAAAAGATTGACTTAGCAATCCACATAGGAAAACAAAATGGATGAAAAAATGCATTTCCCTGCAGACTGTGGCATGCATTTAGATGGGCAGCCCTTTGGATTAGTCCATCTTCACATACATACACACCCACAGCCCCATACCCCTATATATATGTATATATAGGTGTGTGTATGTATATGTATATATATGTTTTTATGTCTGTATGTATATGTGTGTGTGTGAATA
The DNA here is from genome assembly GCA_028646515.1 of Pseudochirops corinnae. Lineage (NCBI taxonomy): Eukaryota > Metazoa > Chordata > Mammalia > Diprotodontia > Pseudocheiridae > Pseudochirops > Pseudochirops corinnae. Next base: position 20,902 of record JAQQSV010001739.1, read on the forward strand.
TCTTGGATGGGCCCTGAAGATGAATTGAATTGAAGAGCAGAGTGGGCTGGATATCAATCTTAAGTTAATTCTGACCTCCAATGTTCATTCTTTGAACATTCTATATAACTATGAATCATGGAACACCATACTTTAGGAAAAGTCAAAATTGTAAGTAACTAAAATGGTAATATGTTGCTCTAGAGTATATTAACAATGATGACATGTTTATGAAAAAGTAGGAAAAGGCAGGAAGCATGCTTCATCATCAGTCTTCTAGAGTTGTGGTTGGGCATTGCATTAACCAGAGCTCTTAAGTCTTTTGAATGTTTTTCTTTACAATGTCACTGTCACATATAAATTATTCCCTAGAGTCTGCTTACTCCACTCTGCAGCTATTCATAAAATTTTTCTCAGGTTTCTCTGGATCAATTCTTGGAATAATTTTTTTGATGTAATCATTTCAAATTCATTAAAATAATATTTCAAGTATACAAAGATTTTCTTTTCCATTTAACAAAACAAAGAAGGCACAAGGAAGTGAGTGACTTTCCCAGAGTCCCTCAGAGAGGAGGGAGGAGCCTCAACCACACCCAAAGAAAAACCAAAAAATAGGGATAGTGAGGAACAGGAGGGGGAAAGGAAGGAGAAGTGAGGAGAGAGTGGATAGTGGGAGGGAAGGCAGTTCCATCAAAGAACAGCAGAGGCTTGGGTATGTCTCACAGGCCTGAGCCCTGCTAGCAAAGGGTCATGCTGCTGGATACATATACTGCCTCCCCCTCAGGGATACTTGCAGGAGGGGAGCAGGGAGGGAGACAGGCAGGCACCAGTTCCTGGCAAGAGGTGGGTTTCACAGTAAGTTAAGATCATTCAGTATTGCAGGAATCTTTGGGTGTATTGGTTCCGGTTCTCCGAACCTACTCTGCCATGGAATGCTTTAGTATGAAGGGCAACTTGGGTGATAATGGCCCTGGCAACACTCGAATTTCTCCTCATGGGCTGGAAGCCTAGACCTGTGGGGCCTTGGGACATCCTACTTCAGAGAGGGAGCCTGGAATTGTTGCCATACGTTCAGATTCCATTTAGGATGCAGGCCTGGTTTAGGACGAGTCTGGACCTGAGACCCCAAAGGCTAGAGGTTGAGGGTTGGAGACAGCACCCTTGGGCCCCGGCTCCTGGAGGTCCCAGGTAGGGGCAGCATCCAATTTCCTGACAGTGAATAGCCAGGAAAGGGACTTAGGGGGAAAGACTGGCCCTGGAAAGGAGAGGACACGTTTGAGGGCACATTTAGGATTCGTCCAGAAATGAGACCTGAGGCAGAGATGATGACAATGGCAGCAGCTGCCAAGTCAGGAACTTAGCTTTGTCGTCCTGGCCTTGGCCACAACAGAAGCAATTCCTTTGGAGGCTGCAGGCTATAACACTTGGGGGTGTTGAGCAGGCTGTCACAGGTGGCTCCCTTGGTCCTGGACTCTGGCCACAAGGCCGCCAGGGTGCTGGTGACTAAATCCATGCTGTCATCCCAGGAGTCTGGCTCCATGGCGATGTCCACACTCTCCCTGTGTCCCAATACCTCAAAGTGACCAAGCTGGCAACATGGATGGCTAGGGGCGAGAGGAAGGCGTCCACAGGACACAGTGCCAGGAAGTTAGGGTGGTGGGAATGGCGGAGAGGGGTGGAGGATGGGGTGCAGAGTTATGAACTGTATTCCTGCTCTTGCAGCTCCCAAGGATGCTTAAAGAATTTTTTAATGGAACAAAGTTAATTTGCTCAGTACAATTAATTTGTATACAAATTAATACAAACCATTTATATACTACAATTTGTTCAGCCATTCCATTTTTGATGGGCATCCCTCTTAGTTTTCAGTTCTTTGCTACAACAAGAAGTTCTATTTGGGATGAAAAATATCCTTCATCCTTAATTTAGTGAAAAGAAATAAACACAGAGATCTCTTAGGATAAGAACAGGACTTTATTCTCTTCCCCAGGAGAAGAGGGCGGTCTTCCCCATGACTCATCATGGAGAAGAGGCAAGTTACAAAAGATAATGCTGGAATTTATAACCTAACTTAATCAAGACCCCTCCCTGACTGTTTCCCCTCTCATTGGTGGAGAGGCATACTTCACCAAATACTTCCCCAACTGGGACAGCAAGGAAAGATAAGGGGAGTGTCCCACCAAGGCGGGAAAACAGACAAAGGAACATAAAAGTGATTGATAGAAGCAATTTGAAAAGTTAACCACCCCAAATTGAGAAGTTTTCACTCATCCCATACAGTTCCCTATGAATATTTTTGTATATATGGGTTCTTTCCCTCTTTAATATTATCCTGGGAGTATATGTGTATTAGTGGTTTTGCTGGGTTTAAAGAATATGCACAGTTTAGAGTTTAGAAACTTTGGAGATACAGTTTTAAATTGCTTTTCAGAATGTCTGGACCAATTCACAGAGCTACTAAGAGCATTAATGTGCCTGTCCTCCTACACTTCCTCCTACTGTTGTCTTTTTTTTTTTTTTTTTTGGTCATCCTTGTCCATCTGACAAGGTGGAATCTATAGATTCATAAATATAACAGCTTTTTTTTTTTTCCCTTTTATGAACTGCCTGTTCATATCATTTGGCCATTTCTTTGTTGGAGAATGGCTCTTATTCTTATATAGTTAAATCAATTCCCTACATATCTTTACATAAGTTTCTCATAGGAGAAACTTGCTGTGTAGCACCCCCCTCAAGGAACTGTTTCCCTTCTAATTTTAATAGCATTGATTTTGTCATACCAAATCTTTACATTTTTATTTCATCAAAAATTTCCATTTTATTCACTATGTTCCTCTCTATCCTTGTAGAGTTGGACTGAATGACTAAGCAACCATGATCCATAGTTGAAACAAAAAAGGGTTTCTCCTTCCCTTCTCTCTCTCTCTCTCTCTCTCTCTCTCTCTCTCACACACACACACACACACACACACAATTTAACCTATTTATATCCATGTCCTGTATCCAACTGAAGTTTATTGTGACATATAGTGTGAAGTTTTGGTCTAAAAAATTTCTTCCAGACTTACTTCCAGAATTTCCAGCAGTTTTGTTGAATAGTGATTCCTTTGCCCAGTAAGAGGAGTTCTTAGGTTTATTGAACCTAAGAGCTATGTTCATTTGTTTCTACATGTTGCATACCAAAATGACTTCAATGTCAATTTCGTGACTTCAGTTTCCAGATCAATGTTCACTGTGGGTTTAAAAGGATAAAAATGTTGTGTAAGACCATCAAAGTTCAAGAAAGAAAGGACTTGATATGCATTACTCTTTTACATACATCTATAAACACATCCACACACGTACACTTCTTAATCCTTTTCACTTTTGCTGCCTCCTACATGGTACTCTAAGGCTCCTGATACATGTCCCTGGAAGATCCTGTGAACTTTGATCAGCAATTGACCAATAGCACACTATGGGTATGCAAGAAAATTATTTCAAAAATGAAGCAATGTTTATGAGATTAACAAATGCTATCTTGGTTTTTAAAAGAATTCATCAATAAAACCAGTATAGTTTCCTTAGGAACAGATTGTACCAGATTAACTTCATTGCTTTTTTGGACTGGTAGATTAGGAAATGCTATAGATATGTAATATGCTATGGATGGATTTTGGGAAGGTATTTAACACAATTTTTCATGATAGCTTTGGGGACAAGATGGAGAGCTATGGGCTGAATGATGTATAATTAAACAGATTCATAACTGGGGGAATGACCAGACCCAAAGAGTTGCAATTGATGTATTGGTGTCAATCTGGATAGATTTGTCCATTGCAATGATCCAAGAATCTCCCTAATACTTTTACTATACCCAAATGAGATTCTGATTCTAAAACCATCCAATAAGAACATCAATCATAGCATCCCTCTGCATTAATGTAATGAGGATGATAATAATGGTGTCTAACACAGGGTTGCTATGAGGACCAAATGAGATAATATATACAGTGCTTTGCAAATCCTAAAGCCTTTATAGTCTTATATAGTGCTAAATAGTGTTATATAAAGAGCACTGCATAAATATAATAACAATCTACTTGGATATTTTTATCAGTGACATGGATATGAGTGAGCTCCTATCAGTGAGCATAGATGGCATACTTATCCAATTTGCAGATGACAGCAAAGAGGGATAACTGATATGGATGACAGAATGGGAACTCAAAGATCTTGACAAACTAGACTTTAATATGAAATAATAACAGAGATAAAAGTAGGATCCTACACTTAGAATTAAAAGATCAAATACACAAGCTTTGCTTTGGGGAGATGGGGTAATACATGTGAAAAAGTCCTGGGAATTTTTGTGTACTAGCTTAACACATGTCAACCTGGCAGCCAAATATTGTGACACTATATGTCACAATAAACTTCAGTTGGATACAGGACATGGATATAAATAGGTTAAATTGTGTGTGTGTGTGTGTGTGTGTGTGTGTGTGTGTGTGTGAGAGAGAGAGAGGGAGAGAGAGAGAGAGAGAAGGGAAGGAGAAACCCTTTTTTGTTTCAACTATGGATCATGGTTGCTTAGTCATTCAGTCCAACTCTACAAGGATAGAGAGGAACATAGTGAATAAAATGGAAATTTTTGATGAAATAAAAATGTAAAGATTTGGTATGACAAAATCAATGCTATTAAAATTAGAAGGGAAACAGTTCCTTGAGGGGGGTGCTACACAGCAAGTTTCTCCTATGAGAAACTTATGTAAAGATATGTAGGGAATTGATTTAACTATATAAGAATAAGAGCCATTCTCCAACAAAGAAATGGTCAAATGATATGAACAGGCAGTTCATAAAAGGGAAAAAAAAAAGCTGTTATATTTATGAATCTATAGATTCCACCTTGTCAGATGGACAAGGATGACCAAAAAAAAAAAAAAAAAAGACAACAGTAGGAGGAAGTGTAGGAGGACAGGCACATTAATGCTCTTAGTAGCTCTGTGAATTGGTCCAGACATTCTGAAAAGCAATTTAAAACTGTATCTCCAAAGTTTCTAAACTCTAAACTGTGCATATTCTTTAAACCCAGCAAAACCACTAATACACATATACTCCCAGGATAATATTAAAGAGGGAAAGAACCCATATATACAAAAATATTCATAGGGAACTGTATGGGATGAGTGAAAACTTCTCAATTTGGGGTGGTTAACTTTTCAAATTGCTTCTATCAATCACTTTTATGTTCCTTTGTCTGTTTTCCCGCCTTGGTGGGACCCTCCCCTTATCTTTCCTTGCTGTCCCAGTTGGGGAAGTATTTGGTGAAGTATGCCTCTCCACCAATGAGAGGGGAAACAGTCAGGGAGGGGTCTTGATTAAGTTAGGTTATAAATTCCAGCATTATCTTTTGTAACTTGCCTCTTCTCCATGATGAGTCATGGGGAAGACCGCCCTCTTCTCCTGGGGAAGAGAATAAAGTCCTGTTCTTATCCTAAGAGATCTCTGTGTTTATTTCTTTTCACTAAATTAAGGATGAAGGATATTTTTCATCCCAAATAGAACTTCTTGTTGTAGCAAAGAACTGAAAACTAAGAGGGATGCCCATCAAAAATGGAATGGCTGAACAAATTGTAGTATATAAATGGTTTGTATTAATTTGTATACAAATTAATTGTACTGAGCAAATTAACTTTGTTCCATTAAAAAATTCTTTAAGCATCCTTGGGAGCTGCAAGAGCAGGAATACAGTTCATAACTCTGCACCCCATCCTCCACCCCTCTCCGCCATTCCCACCACCCTAACTTCCTGGCACTGTGTCCTGTGGACGCCTTCCTCTCGCCCCTAGCCATCCATGTTGCCAGCTTGGTCACTTTGAGGTATTGGGACACAGGGAGAGTGTGGACATCGCCATGGAGCCAGACTCCTGGGATGACAGCATGGATTTAGTCACCAGCACCCTGGCGGCCTTGTGGCCAGAGTCCAGGACCAAGGGAGCCACCTGTGACAGCCTGCTCAACACCCCCAAGTGTTATAGCCTGCAGCCTCCAAAGGAATTGCTTCTGTTGTGGCCAAGGCCAGGACGACAAAGCTAAGTTCCTGACTTGGCAGCTGCTGCCATTGTCATCATCTCTGCCTCAGGTCTCATTTCTGGACGAATCCTAAATGTGCCCTCAAACGTGTCCTCTCCTTTCCAGGGCCAGTCTTTCCCCCTAAGTCCCTTTCCTGGCTATTCACTGTCAGGAAATTGGATGCTGCCCCTACCTGGGACCTCCAGGAGCCGGGGCCCAAGGGTGCTGTCTCCAACCCTCAACCTCTAGCCTTTGGGGTCTCAGGTCCAGACTCGTCCTAAACCAGGCCTGCATCCTAAATGGAATCTGAACGTATGGCAACAATTCCAGGCTCCCTCTCTGAAGTAGGATGTCCCAAGGCCCCACAGGTCTAGGCTTCCAGCCCATGAGGAGAAATTCGAGTGTTGCCAGGGCCATTATCACCCAAGTTGCCCTTCATACTAAAGCATTCCATGGCAGAGTAGGTTCGGAGAACCGGAACCAATACACCCAAAGATTCCTGCAATACTGAATGATCTTAACTTACTGTGAAACCCACCTCTTGCCAGGAACTGGTGCCTGCCTGTCTCCCTCCCTGCTCCCCTCCTGCAAGTATCCCTGAGGGGGAGGCAGTATATGTATCCAGCAGCATGACCCTTTGCTAGCAGGGCTCAGGCCTGTGAGACATACCCAAGCCTCTGCTGTTCTTTGATGGAACTGCCTTCCCTCCCACTATCCACTCTCTCCTCACTTCTCCTTCCTTTCCCCCTCCTGTTCCTCACTATCCCTATTTTTTGGTTTTTCTTTGGGTGTGGTTGAGGCTCCTCCCTCCTCTCTGAGGGACTCTGGGAAAGTCACTCACTTCCTTGTGCCTTCTTTGTTTTGTTAAATGGAAAAGAAAATCTTTGTATACTTGAAATATTATTTTAATGAATTTGAAATGATTACATCAAAAAAATTATTCCAAGAATTGATCCAGAGAAACCTGAGAAAAATTTTATGAATAGCTGCAGAGTGGAGTAAGCAGACTCTAGGGAATAATTTATATGTGACAGTGACATTGTAAAGAAAAACATTCAAAAGACTTAAGAGCTCTGGTTAATGCAATGCCCAACCACAACTCTAGAAGACTGATGATGAAGCATGCTTCCTGCCTTTTCCTACTTTTTCATAAACATGTCATCATTGTTAATATACTCTAGAGCAACATATTACCATTTTAGTTACTTACAATTTTGACTTTTCCTAAAGTATGGTGTTCCATGATTCATAGTTATATAGAATGTTCAAAGAATGAACATTGGAGGTCAGAATTAACTTAAGATTGATATCCAGCCCACTCTGCTCTTCAATTCAATTCATCTTCAGGGCCCATCCAAGATATTCACACACACACATATACATACAGACATAAAAACATATATATACATATACATACACACACCTATATATACATATATATAGGGGTATGGGGCTGTGGGTGTGTATGTATGTGAAGATGGACTAATCCAAAGGGCTGCCCATCTAAATGCATGCCACAGTCTGCAGGGAAATGCATTTTTTCATCCATTTTGTTTTCCTATGTGGATTGCTAAGTCAATCTTTTGTATGACCATGGCTTTCACTGAAGTGTCTGTAACGTTCCCAGGACTTGATGCAACTAGCATGGTGTATTCTACACACAGAAATATTTGGAATACCCACTATCTATACAGAATCTTCATAATACTGGCAAAAACCTTAGGTCCACATATGTGGCAAAAATATAAAAACGACCAAAAAAAGGATGTGTATGATCAGAAAAGTAGGTGACCTTATCATGTAGCAAGAATAAGAGTCAACAGATTACCAGCCTTAATGATGAAGAACTGAGCTATGACCCTGAGCATGTTACTCTAATCTTTCTCAGTCTCAGTCTCCTCATTATTAAACTAAGGATGATAATAATAAGACTTGCTTCACAGGGTTGTTGTGAAGATCAAATGATCCTCACAATATAATTCCCTCTGCAAATCTTCAAACACTATGTAAATATAGTTATTATCATTATCTTTATTACCAATGTCTACAAAATAGCAAAAGACCTAGGAGAAAGTCTTTAACATGTTGGTAGACCTGGTGGAAGATTTCTGGAAAAACACAGACAAGTTAAGAAGGCATGGATGGTGAATTGCACCAGTGGAGGAACTGACCACACTAACGAAATCATGAATCTATTGTCAAGGGAGGTGTTGGTATCAGTAAATTGACATTAAGTTGATTAAGTGGATAGGATGATTACCTTTGCATATGTCATTTACCATTAAAATTATTACTACAATTACCTTTATTATAGTAAGCTACAATAGTTTCAGGGAAGTTTGGAGCTGATTATTGGGTACTAAAGCTGGGAGACAGTCTAGCTACTAAATGGTGGGGGATGGATATGAAAGTTTCTAGCTGCTTTGTTTCAGAATAAAAGAAACCTTGAACTGTAATTTGTGAAGCAATGTACAAATTCCTACTGATGTCAAGCAATTTTTTAAAAATAAAACTCATATAGTCAATAGAAAGCTGATAGGGAACTATGGAAATGAAGTTTCCAAGCTCAGAGTGTTAGGTAATTTACACAAAGAAGTAGAATTTTTCTGAATTCAAATGTCAATGACATGCTTGATATCTTTTTTTTCACTTGATGAGGAATATTTAATTTAATTTAATATTTTATTTTTCTTTTACTCTTGACAAGAATAGAAATCATTGAGCTAGTAGATGTACTTAATTGTCCTCTTCTAGCTTATTTTAATGCAATTCTATTTTTGTATCTTGTGGTGCCAGGAATCATTGGAAGAACTCTCAAGAAGCTCTAATAACTTGACTCATTACCACCCTGTGAAATCAGACCCCTTTCATCAGGGAGGTACATTGTCAGGGGAAGAAGGTAAGTCCTTCAGTCTTGGTAATGATAGTCTGTCCATGCTATGGGCCATCTTCTATTTAAACTATATTCCAATGTTGTTCAGGCCTTTGAGAATTGGGATGAGATCTAACAAGAATCTCTTCTACACTACCACACTTTTCCACAGCAAACAATGTTTAAGTGAATTTTCTAGGCATTTCTTTTCTCTAATTACCTAAAAAACTTCAACCTTATAATTGTAAAATAGTTCAACTAGATGTTCATTAAATAACTATGAGCAAATTGTTTGCTCTAGTAATCCAAAGCCTTGTTATAATCCAAAAGGGCAGATGATAGAATTTTTAGTAGTTTGTAACTTTTGGAAAAAATATGAACAAAAAACACCCTCTCATCCAGCAAACTTTACCTCTTGATCTTGAAACCTTTCTCCCTATTTCTGCAAAAATACCAATGAAATCCTTTTTTGTATTATAAGACATAGACTAAAAGGAAAATAATTCCTATCAAATATGTCTGGAGCACTTAAAATAACTGTAGATAATATAAAATACTTGGGAGTCTACCTGTACAAATTATAAAACTCTTCACACAAAGACAGGTTTAAACAATTGAATAAATATTAGACTGAGCCATTATAATAAAAATCACAATACTATCTAAATTAATTTATGTATTCAGTACCATAGTCACATGAAAAAAGCTCCAAATATCTATTGATTAGAGAATCACAAAATAAAACAACTCATTTTACATCCATCAAATTGGCTAAGATGTCAAAAACTGAAAATGAGAAATGCTGGAGGGGATGTGGGAAAATTTTTCCACTAAAGCACTATTGCTGTAGTTGAAAACTAGTCCCACCATTTTGGAGAACAATTTGGGACTATGCCAATAGAACTCTGACCCAACAAAACCACTACTAGATCTATACCCCAAAGAGAAATTAAAGAAAAAGGACCCACATTTGCAAAAATATTTATAGCAGCTTTTTTTTTTTATTGCAGCAAAGAATTAGAAATAGAGGGATATCCATCATTTGGGGAATGGCTGAAAAAGATATGGTATATGATTGTGATGGAGTGCAATTGTGCTACAAGAAATGGTGAAGGGGATTGTTTTAGAAAAACTTGGGAAGACTTCTATAAACTGATGCAAAATGAAGTGAACAGAACAATGAAACAATGTACCCAGTAACAGCAATAATGTAACTATAATCAACTGTGAAAAACTCTGATCAGTTCAGTGATGTGTGACAATTCCAAAAGATTCATGATGATAAAATGCCATCATTGTACGGATAAGGAATAGGGAACTGATGGACTCTGAGAACAGATTGAAGCACATTTTTTCTCTTTATTTTTCTTGCTTTTTTCCTTCTTTGCAACATGGCTGATATGGAAATAGGTTTTGCATTACTTCATATGTATATTGAATATCATTTTTCTTGCCTTCCCAATGAGTAACAAAGAGGGTGAAGGAGGAAGAAGATTTAGAACTGAAAATAAAAATTTTTTTTAAATGTTTTAAAAACAACAGAATGATCAATCATGATCCAAAGGATGAATGGTACCCAACTCCTGAGAGGAGGTAATAGACTAGTAACATGCATATATATGTATATGTACAAATATATATATATATATATATATATATGCACACAGACACACACACACAACATACATACACACAAATATATATACATATACACACATATACTTATATACACACATATACATGTATACACACATATACATATATATGTATACAAATACATGTATACATACATATATATCCATCAATCTATTTGGACAGGGAGAATACAGGAATTCATTTTGCTAATTTGTTACAGGGATTTTTTTCTTTCTTTTTTGAGGGGGAGGGGAGAGAGGGGATTGGGACAATTAAAAAAATAAAATTTAATGAAAAAATGTGTTGGATGAAATAAAGTCTTTGAAAGTGCGAATATTGTCTTCAGCATTTTTATGTATACTTCGTCTATAGAATGTTTCAAGTTCACTATTTTCCTGTGTTACCTCTTAAACTTTGATTTGCCGAGGCAATATTTATCTATAATTATAGGGTATACCTCTTGCATATGACCTGTATTTCTCCCTCTAAAAACAAAACAAAGCAAACATAGCCCTTTGATTTTCTGGAGAGTCGAACAAACTGAAACCTCTGTAGACTAAATAATTATTATTCTCTTAAATAGTCTCTTTGAGGTGCCCACATTATAAATCCTAGGTAGGTCACTTTAGTTCTACCAGACCTATTTTTTTTAATCAGATGACTCATTGGCGCTGGAAAATAACATACAGTCATCCTCTCTGGTGACAAGGAATGCAGTTTATTTGCACAGAAGTGAAGATGGTAACCCAGATTTTCCCAGTGTGGCAACAAACCTGAGTTAGCAGTATGTCAGAAGTCTCTAAAGGCGGGAGTGTTAAATAAGGCCCCATAGTACAAAGAGGTGTGTGTATTAGGCAAGTTGATGGACTAAGTAGGTAAAAGGAATAACAATCCACTTTGGGAACTAGTTGCCACAGTTGCTTTTTAAGTATCATCTTCAAGCATTTTGTATAAGGTGTGTCTTCTCTGAATGAGAGGCTTCTGTTTAAGGTAGGAGGGTCAATCAACCAAATGCAGATATGTGGAAACCTTCAAGAATGTGCTTATGGGCAAAGTGGAAAATGTTTTCATTTTGTTTTGCTCTGGAAATTTTTTTAATTAAAACTCCAATTAAGTGGGTATTTGAGGAATTGTATGTAAAGGAAAAGGGCTAGGAGTTTTGATCATAGGAAATTGATTCCTACGAACCTAGAAACTGGTCTTTAAGCTTCTCTTGTCTCCAGTTTTTCCATTATTACACCAATTAATCAATCAATCAGTATTCATTAAGTACCAGGAGTTGTGCTAGGCACTGGAGACACAAATACAATGAGGTAAACAATCCCTACCCACTAAGGAGCTGATATTTGATACAAGGACATATATACAGAATCAATTATAAAGTGAATAGATACAATGTAGCTAAAATGTAAGGTGGTTTGGGAGGGAGGGCACTAGCCATTGAGGGGAGCAGAAAAGGCTTCATGTAGAAGGTGAGGTCTGAGGGCCAACTTGAAGGAAAAGAGAGGATTATATCAGCTTTCTAAATTTAAAAACTGATCTACTTTTCCCCAAGCCACACTTCCTCCATGCAAGTACACAAATAGAAAAATTATTCAAATGATTATTGGTCTGCTTTTGAGGGGTAAATCATTACTAACCTTGGACCAGTTATTTCTTCCCCTCAAAGCTGCCCTATACAATAAGACAGGGAAATGGGAACTGCTAAAAACTGGAGATTCTTTTGGTGATGTCAACAACTTACTCAACTTGGGTTTGTTTGTTTTCCTCTCCTAACCACTAGAATAAAGGCCCTTTATTTAAATCAAAGCTGTTTGCTGATGGCTGCCAGATGTTTGGGGACCTACAAATCAGAGTTCTTATTTTGGAATTGATTCACTAGCCCCAAAGAACCATTATACCCTAGAGAAGGAAGAACTGACTTATTTTGGTTTTTTTTTACATTAAATTTATTTATTTACTTTTAGTTTACAACATTCAGTTTTACAGTCCCTTGAATTCCAAATTTTCTCCCTTTCCTCCCCTCTCCCCCCCCTCTATGGCAGCTTGCAATTTGATATAGGTTCTACAAATACTTGCACACTAAAATTAGTCAAGTTGTAAAGAAGAATTATAACCAATGGAAAGAACAATGAGAAAGAAGGAACAGAACAAAACAAAATGAGAGAAAGCAAGTAGTTTGCTTCAATCTGCATTCAGACTCCACAGTTCTTTCTCTGGATGTGGATAGTCTTCTCCATCATGAGTCTTTTGGAGTTGTCTTCTAACCTTGCATTGCTGAGAGGAGCCCGGTTTATCAAAGTTAGTCAGACTGAATTATTTCCTAACCCTTGCTATGGTAGGTCTTAAAGACAGTATGACTGTTTGTGGTGGGAAAAGTCTGGTCCATTAGTGTCCAGGGTGGCATATTCATGTAGCTTGGCATGATTTAATGGAAAGAGCCTTGGACTGATAGTCCTGAGATTTGGGCTCAAGCCCTTCCTCTGCCATTAATATGCTGTATGATTTTGAGTCTCTGGGTCTTGGTGTAGTTGTCCAATTTCTTTCACCACCACTGTGAGAATCTAACAAGGAAATGAATTTGAAAGGTCTGAAAAATCTGACATTCTGCAGTGGCACAAAGCAGAGGCCTCTCCTGGCACATTTTGTATGCCACTGAACAGCACCTCACTTCTCCGTTGGTTGTCAGGGATGGTGACCAACATCCCTGTTAGTCTGTGACTTTGCAGTGACAATACTTGTGGAACAGATCACTTAGTCTCTCTGAGCCTCAATTTTCTTATCTGTAAAATAGAGATAATATTACTAGTTGTACTACTGTCTTTGAGGGTTGTTGAAATGAAAGTGTTTTGTAAATGTGTTGACATGGATAACTTGTAGGGGAGAGGGTGGGGAGAAGGGGGAAGTTCTTCATAATTTTTTGTTCACATGACATAGTGCTTTTCTGCTTCTACCCCCTCAGGTATAAATACAGAGAGCTTGAGACAGAGCCTCTCTGTCTTATGTCGAGTCCACAATCAGGCTTTTGTTGAAAATCTACTTTGGGTAGGGGAGGAGGAGCCTACCTACTTTCCAAGCACTTCAAGACTCAGCATTATTTTTACCCAGCATTATTACTGAGGCATTGAGGAGCCCCATTCACCCCTACAGTGCTTACCCTATATCCTTTTTAAGCTCTAGGCCTTTGTCCTGTCCCAATAAATTTCCTATCTTACCCTTTTATTATGAAAAACTTCCCACTTTTTAAAAGACTACTTTTACTGTCAATATTCAATTCTTTTTAAAAGTTGTTACTAATACTTCTATTTTAAGATTGTTTCTAACTTCAACTATGGCACTCTGATGGACCTTTAACGAACTTTTTCAAAACTGTTTCACAACTGGGCTATTAGCCCAACCGGACTACTCTGACCTCCAAGGCCAGCTGCTGCTTTCTTGGCTAATCCTCAATGTTTTCAGCTTTATTGTATGCAACTTCCTTCTGGAATTCTACAGTCAATCAAAATGTCCTTCTTGATCTTCCTCACATAGCAAACTCTATCTCCTATCTCTATGCCTTTGCATGAGTTTTCCTAACTAAAATGCAATCCCCTAATCATTATTGCTTAGAATCTCTTGGTTCCTTTAAAGATTAAGCTTCCATATGAAGCCTTTCCTGATCCCTTCTAATCTTGGTTGCATTGGCTTTGTGCAAAAACTTTTCAATATAATATAATCAAAATCATCCATTTTACATTTCATAACATTCTCTATCTCTTGTTTGGTAATAAATTCTTCCTTTCTACACATAAACTATCCCTTGCTCTCCTAGTTTGGTTATAGTATCAGCCTTTATATCCAAATCATGTACTCATTTTGACTTTATTTTGATATAGGGTGTAAAATGTTGGTCTATGCCTAGTTTTTGCCATATTATTTTTCAGTTTACTCAGCAGTTTTTGTTAAATAGTTAAATTTTGTTAAATTTAAACTTAAATTTAAAACACTATTTTGTAAAATAGCTTCTTATCCCAGAAGCTGGGGTCTTTGTGTTTATCAAACAGTAGATTATTATAGTCCTTTACTGCTGTGTCTTATGTACCTAACCTTTCCCACTGACCCACCACTCTATTTCTTAGCCAGTACCAAGTAGTTTTGATGATTGCTGCTTTATAATACAGTTTTAGATCTGCTGTGGCTAGGCCAGTTTCCCTTACATTTCTTTTCATTAATTCCCTTAACATTCTGAACCTTTTGTTCTTCCAGATAAATTGTGTTATTATTTTTTCTAGCTCTATAAAATAATTTTTCATAGTTTGATTTGTATGGCACCGAATAAGTAAATTAAGGTAGAATTGTCAATTTTATTACATTGCTCAACCTACCCACGAACAACTGATATTTTTCCTATTATTTAGATCTGACTTTATTGGTGTGAAAAGTGTTTTGTAATTGCATTCATTTAATTTCTGGGTTTGTTTTGTCAGGTAAACTTCTAAATATTTTATAATGTTTACAGTAACTTTAAATGGAATTTCTTTTTCTATCTCTTGCTGTTGGAGTTTGTTAGTTATATAGAAACGCTGTTGATATATTTTATATTATATTATATATTATGTATAATATATAAACAGAAATATAATAAACATTATATAATTATTAATAACTATGATATAGTTGTAATTATATAATATACATAAATTATATATCATATATGATATTATTTATATTGTATCCTGAAACTTTGCTAAAGTTGTTAATTATTTCAATTAGTTTTTTTGTTCATTCTCTAGGATTTTCTAAGTGTATCATCGTATCATCTGTAAGAAGTGATAGCTTTGTTTCTTCTTTGCCTATTCTAATTCCTTCAATTTCTTTTTCTTCTCTCATGGCTAAACCTAACATTTCTAGTACAATATTAAATAACCGGCAATAATGAACATCCCTGTTTAAGACCGGATTGTTCTTATACTATTTGATTTGCTTATCTTCCTAATGTGTTAATTGACTCTAGTCTGCTGGGCCTTCTGAGTCTGTAGCCTCTTTAACAATGGGAACATTTCTGGTCCTTTTACATCATAACTGAAGATGAAATTTAATAAAAGCCAAATTGACCTGTGATAGTGTTGCCAGACTGTGGAGTCTAGGGCTGGGGGTGGGGGGTGATAGGCAGAAAGGCTTATTTGAAAATGAGGGTACAATGATGGTTGAGACTTAAAAAAATTTTTTTTTGTTTTATTTTTGTTTTTGCCTATCAGTATATGCAAGAAGACACTCTGAATGCAGCTACCAGGCACTGGTAACCATGAATTATGTTGCAAATTGGTGGGCACAGATTGATTTGCAAAATGCCTATTATTGGATCTAAGAGGGAAATACCAGGTTCTATAATAGTTCAGAGAGCAGTAGTCCAAGACTCTAAATTTCTACCAGACATGTGACACGTGATGAGGCATGTGACATAATGCTGCCTAGTATCAACAATGCCAAAGGTGGAACTGTCTTTTCCAACATGGTTTGCTTTCACTTCTCATACCACTTTCAATGCCTCTGTCCTAGATTTGGTCTAGGGCGGATGAGGGTCTTAATCTGGGGTTCATGGAATTGTAACATTTAATTTTCTGATAACTATATTGCTATATAATAATATTAATAGCTAGAATTTATATAACAACTACATGCCAGGTACCATGCTAAACCCTTTACAAATGTTATCTCTTTTGATCCTCACAACTTCCCTGAGATAAAGGTGCTATATTTATCTTCATTATACAGATGAGGAAAAGTGAGACAGAAGTTAAGGGACTTGTCCAGAGTCACACAGCTAGTAAGTGTCTAAGACTGGATTTGAAATTGAAAAATTTAAAATTTTATTTTATGCATTTAAAAAGCATTATTATTATGTTTAATACGATTGTACATGTATGGCCTATATCAAATTTCATGCTGCCTTGGGGAGGGGAGGAAGAGGGAAAATTAGAACTCAAAATCTTATAAAAGTGAATGTTGAAAACTAAAAATAAATAAATAATGTTTAAAGGGAAAAAAAAGAATGAAGGAGATGGATGGTGGTAGTAATTTAGGGTAGTGCTTGGTGAATCAAGACTGGCAGTAGGACCAAAGGGCAAGAGAATCAAGGATAGATGATAGTATAGAGCTGAGTTGGTTTACCAAGGGGTCAAGAAAAGGAAGAAAAGAGAACTATTCAGTGCAAAGGGTACTGGTCTAGTCCTCATAAAAAGAAAATAAAGTGAAATTCTTCTTTATTCTTGTTTATAAAATCAATTCTATGATTTGGGGGGTGGGGTGGCAAACTGATCAGTGGCATCCTGACCAACACCTACCATATATATAATAATATTGCATTACATACTTGAAAGCGTTCTGTAAAAGAAAAAGAAAACTTTGTAAAGCTCGGAGTACTACATAAATAAAATTAATGCCATTATTATTGTATGATTGATTTTCATCAGGATTAAATTGACTCAGATATTTGCTTAAAAAATAAAAATTAAATGAAAAGTATTATTCAGAGAAGGGGCTTCACCAAATTATCTAAGGGGTCCATGACACAGAAAAGGTGAAGAACTTCTTATAGGGAATGATCACTGATAGGGCAGGTAATAATGGGGGGAGGGTTTGGGTGAGAGAGGGAGATTCTCTGGAGGTGGTGACATTTGAACTCAGTCGTAAAAGATGAGTAGAATTTCAACTGGCAAAATATCATTCAAGATGTGGAGAATGGTATAGATAAAGGCAGAAAAAATGGGAAAACATTTGTCAGAGACTGTAAACAATCCATGCTGATCAGGGCATTGAGTATGTAAAAGGGAGTAGCATGAATCAAAGCTGATTACAGATTCTGAAGCTCTTTGAATATCAAGCTAGGGAATTTGGTCTTTATTCAGGCCAGGTGGTGATATTGGGATAAAGGTTAAAAAGATTATTATTATAATATAGTAGTGAGACGTAATGAGGCTTAGAGTGGTGGCCGTGAGGTGGATCAAGAAGGAATAGATAGAAAAAATTTTGGAAGGTAGAAAAGGCAGGACTTAGTGGTTCCTTGGCTATGAGAGATAAGAGAAAGAAGAGGAAGTCAGTGCTTTTGAGCATGAGTGGTGAAGAGAATAGAAATATCCCAGAAAAACATAGGAAAAGCAGGAAGAAGAGTAAGCTTTGGGGAGAAGTTACTAGCTTGGTAACCTGTTGTCCCATATGCAGATGTGACAGTCCAAGTGAATGGAAAGCTTGACCACACGCATGTATTTTTGCTTCCTTCGGCAAAGGAGCTATCATATCTCCTCCCAGTCACGAAGGAGAGAGAAAAGAATAGGTCTCTGAAAATTCTATTGAAAGGGCTTCTTGATCCACTGTGCTACCCTATAATTTACTGGTGCTCCTGCCCATGGCTTTCTATCTAGATGTAGCAAAGTCTATATTTACCTTGCCACCTGATTATTTAGGCAATGTTGTTAAAGGGGTGGGGGAGATTAAATTTAACTTGGCAAAGGCTAAATTAGGTTGCTAGAGCCATTTGAAAACTGCTGAGGCTGCCAATCCAATACTGATCCAGAATGTTGCGAAATAAATGGCATAGAGGATGACTCTAGCAGTTCCTGACAAATAATTGCTGAGAGGTCAAGACCTAAAAGTACTCTAAGCCTCATTGTACAGCCTGACTAAAACATTTCACTGGATGCACAGGATAGTTAGCAGGCTTAGAAAATGTACAGTCTCAAGAGTCAAGCTAGACCCTTGCTGTGTGAACTGATGACATGGACCCGGGAAGGCAAAAGGAGGGGAAGGAGAAAAGAGGTATTCTCTCTTTGTAAATTTGACTTTACTTTTTCAATTAAAAAAAAAAATCTATATTCTCTCCCTCCTACCCCATGTCCTGCCCTACATTAGAAAAAAAAAAAGAGAGAAAGAAAAAAAAGCAAAATGCTTGTAACTAATATGCACAGTCAAAAGAAATTCCACAAAAAGACTTGTTGTTGGCCAATTCGAAAAAAGATATGTATATCTCAATTTGCACTTTTTAAGTACATCACCTCTCTGCCACGTGCTAGGTAGCATGCTTCATCATTGGTCCTCTGGAATTGGGGTTGGTCACTCTATTGATTAGAATCCTTAAATCTTTTAAAGTTGATTATCTTTTAAAAGTTGCTGTTATTGTATAAATTGTTCTCTTGGTTCTGCTTGCTTTACTCTGTAGCAGTTCATACAAAGCTTTGCGAGTTTCTCTGAAACCATCCCTTTCATCATTTTTTTTAATGGCACAATAGTATTCCATCACATTTATATAGTATACTATGTTCAGCCATTTCCCAATTGATGGACACCCTGTTAGTTTCCAGTTTTTGCCACCACAAAAAGAGCTACAATAAATATTTTTGTATATATGGACCCTTTTTAATAAAGGTATTTTTTACAAGTTTTAGGGGGTTTTTTTCAGTCATCTCCAATTGTATCAAACCTATTCAAGAAAGATAAAATATCTTTGCTTTTATGTGGGGATACAAGGATTAGTTGAGACACAGTCCTTGCTCTTTTGAAGCTTTAGAAGCTCTCAGAGGTATGATACACACAAAGACGATAATTCAAAATAACGCATAAGTATTAAGGGGCAGAATGGTGACATGGATAAAGAGCTGGTCTTAGAGTTAGGAAACCCTAATTTCAAGTTTTGAATCCCATCCCCATTACATTCCTATAGGAACAATATAACTGCCACTTCTTATCACCTTGCCATGAGAAAAGAATTGTAAAGCAATGGGAACAGTGCATGGCACATTGTCCGTGATGCCTTAATGTTGACTATTATTATTAAATGTTAGCCATTACTCACTAAATATGTGTCCTGTTTTTCCATCTGTTTCCTTTTGCCCCTACTTGGAAGGATCTATCTTTGCCTCCTAAAATCCTACCCCTCTTTCCAGGCTTAAGGGAAATACTATCTCTTTCATTAGATATTTCCTCATTCCAGTTCATTGTAAGTTCATTCAGGACAGGGACAGTTTTATTATTGTTTGTTTATTCCCAAGTTTTAGAACATAGTAAATACTTAATAAATGCTTGTTGAATTAAACCACCATCCCAGAAAGTTCTCTGAGGAATTTATGATTTCTCAAATGCCATTAACTCAAGTGACCACTGGTTAGATTTCCCCCATATTTAGGTTCCAGTGACTGACTAGTGACCCAGTTCCATCTTAATCACTAATCTCAATTAGCCTTTAAAAAGGAGTATTTGCTTCAAAGATATGGCAGTAACAAAAATATTAATATTTCCCCCCAACACCTGAGGAATTACTCCTCCCATATGATCTCAGTTAGGGGGAAGAGTGTACTCAATGCTCAGTACAGTTTCTACAAACATCAAGTTCATGTCCACATGTGGCATGAATGATAGGTGAATATATATCTCAGCTACCACTAGGCTGGTTCCAAAAGTTACTCTTGAAGGTTACTCCTTGCTTCTTGGGACAATGATATTGGGACAGCTACATTCACCCTCATAGTTTCCTGGAGGCTTGCTCTCGTGATCTTTCAATACTCACAAGGTCAAAGCCTCTGGATTAATTTCTTTCACCTAAAATCAAAAGGCTTGCCTAAGCTAAGTTGTATGACCTTGAAAAAGTCATTATAAGGAGCCAAGATGGCAGGGTAAAAGCAGGAACTAACTTGAGCTCTTCCATGATTATTTCTAACACCTAAAAAAAAATGACTTTAAACACATTTTAGTGCTACAGAACCCACAAAACAACAGTAAAATACATCTCCAGCTGAACTCAGCCTGGCAAATCAAAAGGAAGGATCTATCACACTGGGCTGAGAGCAGAGTATAGTCCTGTGTGGGTCATGCCGACATAGAGTGACAGGATAGATGGGCAAGAGCAGACCTCATGGGACTGATTCATTGGCAGTTGTGGCAGTTTCCAGACTTCTCAACCCATAACACCAAAGAGAAAGTAAAAGGTCAGTGGGGAAATGCTATTGAACTAGGTGAGAGAAGAGCAAGGTCTGGCCTCCACCCCTAGGGCAGAGGATGCTGCAATGACTGTGGCAGCAGGGTGACTGCTTCTAGAATTGCAGGCCCACAGATAGTAGAGGGACCAAGCAGTTGACCAGAGGGCAATTGCAGGAATCTCTTTGCTGGCGCTTAGGCAGGATCCTCTTGCTTTGCCCTGCTTGGATCTGGCTTGCAGTCTTGCGTAGCTGTCCTGGGGTGAGGAGCATTGGGGTGGCAGAGCTTGTTGAGGATGTGAAGAGGCAGTCCTCCTCAAAGTTTTGAGGCAGGTGACTAGGAGAAGCTCTGACAACAGCTGCACAAAACCCCAGAAATTTGGGACACGGCACTCTCTACTATGGAAGCAGAGTTCTGCTGTGGCAAAAAGCTCAAAAGTCAAGTAATTGACTGACAAGATGAGCAAACAGAGGAAGAGAAATCAGATTATAGAATCATTCTTTAGCAACAAAGAAGATCAAAACATAGAACCAGAAGAAGACAACAAAGTCAAAACTCCTGCATCAAAAGTCTCCAAGAAAAATATGAATTGGTTGTAGGCCGTGGAGGAGCTCAAGAAGGATTTTGAAAATCAACTAATAGAAGTGGAGGAAAATTGGGAAGAGAAACAAGAGTGATGTAAGAAAATCATGAAAAACAAGTCAACAGCTTGCTAAAGGAGACCCCCAAAAAATACTGAGGAAAATAACACCCTAAAAAAATAGACTAACTCAAATGACAAAAGAGGTCCAAAAAGTCAATGTGGAGCAGAATGCCTTAAAAAAGCCTAATTAGTCAGATGGAAAAGGAATTTCAAAATCTCACTGAAGAAAATAATTCCTTCAAAATTAGATTGGAGCAAATGGAAGCTAATGACTTTATGAGAAATCAAGATATTATAAAACAAAACCAAAAGAATGAAAAAATAGAAGGCAATGTGAAATACCTTATTGGAAAAACCACTGACATCTGGAAAATAGGTCCAGGAAAGATAATTTAAAAATTATTGGGCTACCTGAAAACCATGATCAAAAAAAAGAGCCTAGACATCTTTCAAGAAATTAGGAGGAAAACTGCCCTGATATTCTAGAACCAGAGGATAAAATAGGAATTGAATGAATTCACTGATCCCCTCTTGAAAAAGGTCCACAAAAGAAAACTCCTAGGAATATTATAGCCAAATTCTAGAGTTCCCAGGTCAAGGAGAAAATATTACAAATAGTCAAGAAGAAACAATTTGAGTATTGTGAAAACACAATCAGGATAACACAAGATCTAGTAGCTTCTGCATTAAGGGATTGAAGGGTTTGGAGTATGATATTCCAAAGGTTAAAGGAGCTAGGATTAAAACCAAGAATCACTTACCCAGCAAAACTGAGTATAATACTTGAGGGGAAAAAAATGGAAATTTAATGAAATAGAGGACTTTCAAGCATTCTTGATGAAAAGACTTGAGCTGAACAGAAAATGTGACTTTCAAATACAAGAAGCAAGAGAAGCATGAAAAGGTAAACAGGAAAGAGAAACCATAAGAAAATTATTAAAGTTGAACTATTTACATTACTACATGGAAGGACAACATTTGTAACTCATGAGATTTTTCTCAGTATTAGGATAGTTGAAGGGAATATATATATATATGTATATGTATGTATGTATAGGTGGGTATAGGTGTGTGTGTATGTGTGTGTATGTGTGTATGTACATAGACAGAGGGCACAGGGTGAGTTGAATATGAAGGGATGATAGCTAAAAAATAAAATTAAGTGGAGAGAGAGGAATATATTGGGAGAAAGAGAAGGGGAGAGATAGAATAGAGTAAATTATCCCACATAAAAGAGCTAAGAGAAAGCTATTACAATGGAGGAAAAGAGCAGGGAGGTGAAAGGGAATGAGACCTCTCATTCGATTTGGTTTAAGGAGGGAATAATATACACACTCAATTGGGTATGTTACCCTACAGGAAAGTAGGAGGGAAGAGGATAAGGGGGGATGATGAGAGAAGGGAGGGCAGATTGGGGGAGGGAGTCATCAGAAATAAACATTTTTGAAAAAGGACAGGGTCAAAGGAGAAAAATAGAATAAATGGGGGGGCAGGATAGGATGGAGGGAAATATAGTTAGTCTTTCACAATATGACTACTATGGGAATGTTTTGTATAACTACACATGTAAAACCTACATTGAATCGCTTATCTTCCCAGTGGAGGTGGATGAGGAGGGAAGAAGAGAGAGAATCTGGAACTCAAAGTTTTAAAAAACAAATGTTAAAAAATTGTTGTTACATGCAACTGGGAAATAAGATATATAGCAATGGGGTATAGAATCCATCTTGTCCTACAAGAAAGTAAGGGTAAAAGGGGGAAGGGAGGGAATGGAGAGGATAGAAGAGCGGTAAGACTGGGGGAAGGAGTATTCAGTATGCTTGTCATTTTGGGGTAGGAGGTAGGGGAGAGATTGGGAGAAATTTTGAAACTCATAATCTTGTAGAAATGATTGTTGAAAACTAAAAATCAATAAATTCTGGAGGGAAAAAAGTCATTATAGGTAACTAGGTAGTACAATGACCAGAGTGCTGGACCTGGGACCAAAAAGACCTGAGTTAAAATTTAACCTTAGATATTAACTGTGTGACCCTGGACAAGTCATTTGACCTTTCTGTGTTAGGTTATTCATCTGCAAAATAAGGATAATAATAGTGCCTAGCTCCCAGGGTTTTATGAAGATAACATGAGATATTTTCAAAGCATTCTACAGACCTTAAAGCACTATATAAATTCGGGCTATTATTATTTAGCTATTCAACACCTACTTGGCTCAGTTTCCTCAACTATAAACAGGCTAGAACTGGGTTAGATAACCTCTAAGTTCCCTTCCATTCCTAATATTAGACTTCAATGGCTTCTGATTACATAAGAAAGGTACATTCAAAATGCTATAGTGAAGTGGGAAGAAATAACCAGAGTGGGTATAGGGGTGTGTGTGTGTGTGTGTGTGTGTGTGTGTGTGTGTGTACATAGACAGAGGGCACAGGGTGAGTTGAATATGAAGGGATGATATCCCTTCATGGGATATCATCGTGGGCTTCATGGAAGAGGGATTGTTTGAGTTTGGTTTTAAGTGAAGGGAAGGATTCTAACATGTAGGGAAGGAATTGGGTGAAGAGATGGTGTTTTATGCATAGGAAATGACATAAGCAAAGGTCTGCAGGTGGGAGAATCAGATTTGTCTAAGGGGAATGACACTCAGCTCCGCTTAACCAGAAAGCAAAGAATGGAGAAGGTAGTTGGATAAGATAAGACTAGGAAGGGTGTGTAACCAAGATGGTGGAGTAAAGGCAGGGACTTCCCTAGGCTCTCACTAAAACCTCTCCAAATAGCTTTCAAAAACAACTCTAAACAAATTCTAGAGCAACAGAACCCACAAAAAGAGTGAAACAAATTTCCAGCCTAAGACAACTTGAAAGGTTGGCAAGAAAGGTCTATTGTACCAGGGTGAAGGAGGAGCACAATCCAGCACAGGCAACATCAGTGCAGACTGGGCCCCAGCAAAGCTGGAGCAGGCCTTAGGGCAACTGAACCACTGGCAGCTGTGGTGGTTTCCTCTTATCCCACAGATACCAAAGACAACTTAGAAAGTCAGCAGGAAAGGTCTGTTGCACCTGGGTGAGAGTAGAGTCCAGTCCAGTCACAGTCTGCAAGAGTATAGCTCTGGCTCCAGGAAACCAGGAGCAGGTCTTGGGAGTGACTGAATCAGCAGTGGCAGTGAATACTTCCACAGCTTTCAGCCCATAGATGGTAAGGGAGTTGAACAACTAGTCAGAAGGAGATTATAGGAGTCTTTTTTGCTAGCACTGAGGCAGGACTCTGTTGCTTTGCCCATACTTGAATGAAGGTCCTGGATGCCCCAGGGTGAGAAGGAGGAGTACTAAAGTAGCAGAGCTTGCAGCCACAACAGAGTGGGGGATCCTCCTCATAGTTCCAAGGCAGAAAAGAGTGCTTGTGGTCTCTCACAGACCAGAGAACAGGCTAAGAGAATATTAAATACTTCTCCTTAGATCATACAACCTTGCAAGAACTGAAAATTTATTGGTTCCTAGAAGTATCTCTGAAAACAGTTGCATAAAACCCCTGAAAATTGGGACAGTACACACTCCACCCTAGAAGAAGAGCCCTACTTTAACAAAGACTTAAAAGTCAACTAATAAGCTGGGAAAATGAGCAAACAATGGAAAAAACTCTGACTATTGAAAGTTATTATGGTTACAAGGAAGATCAAAACACATACTCAGAAGAAGACAACAAAGTCAAAGTTCTTACATCCAAAGCCTCCAAGAAAAACATGAATTGGTCTCAGGTCATGGAAGAACTCAGAAAGGATTTTGAAAATCAAGTAAGGGAGGTAGAGGAAAAATTGGGCAGAGAAATGAGAGTGATGCAGGAAAATCATGAAAAATCAGTCAACAGTTTGATAAAGGAGACAAAAAAAATACTGGAGAAAATAGTACTTTAAAAAACAGACTAGGCCAAATGGTAAAATAGGTCCAAAGAAACAGTGAGAAGAATGCCTTAAAAAACAGAACTGGTCAAATGGAAAAGGAAGTCCAAAAGCTCACTGAAGAAAATAATTCCTTGAAAATTAGAATGGAGAAAATGGAAGATATTTCTCTATGAGAAACCAAGAAATAATAAAACAAAACCCAAAGAATGAAAAAACAGAAGATAATGTGAAATATCTCATTGGAAAAACAACTGACCTGTAAAATAGATCCAGAAGAGATAATTTAAAAATTATTGGACCATCTTGAAACTATGATTTAAAAAAAGAGCCTAGACATCATCTTTCAAGAAATTATTTTTTGAAAAACCCTGCTCTAATTCTAGAACCAGAGGGTAAAATAGAAATTAAAAGAATCCACGTCTCACCTTCTGAAAGAGATCCCAAAGTGAAAACTGCCAGAATATTATAGCCAAGTTCCAGAGTTCCCAGGTCAAGGAGAAAATATTTCAAGCAGCCAGAAAGAAACAATTCATGCATCATGGAGCCACAGTCAGGATAACACAAGATGTAGCAGTTTCTACATTCAAAGACTGGAGGACTTGGAATATGATATTCCAAAAGGCAAAGGAGCTAGAATTACAACCAAGAATCACCTACATAGCAAAACTGAGTATAATTCTTTAGGGGAAAAAAAATGGATATTTAGTGAGATAAAAGACTTTCAAGCAGTCTTGATGAAAAGACCAGAGTTGAATATAAAATTTGACTTTTAAATAAAAGACTCACGAGAAGCATAAAAAGATAAACAGGAAAGGGAAATCATAAAGGGTTTAATAAAGTTAAACTGTTTACATTCCTACATGGGATGATGATATTTGTAGCTCATTGGAGCCTTCTAATTATTAGGATAGCTAGAAGTCACATATATAGTCAGAAGGCACAGGTGTGAGTTGAATATGAAGGGATAATATCTAAAAAATAAAATTAAGTGATGAGAGAGGAATGTACTGGGAGAAAGAGAGAGGGAAAGGTAGAATGGAATAAGTTATCTCACATAAAAGAGGCAAGAAAAAACTTTCACAGTTGAGGGAAAGAAGGGGTAGGTGATGTTGAGTGAGTGAACCTTACTCTCATCAGAATTGGCTCAAAGAGGAAATAACATACACACTCAATTGGTTATAAAAATCTATCTTACTTACCCTACAGGAAAGAAAAAGAGCAAGGGGATAAAAGAGATATGGTGGGGAGGGTTGATAGAAGGGAGGTCCTGGTGGAGGGTGTAGTTAGAAGCAAAGCACCTTTGAAAAGGGACAAGGTGAAAAAAGAGGGGGAATAGAATTAATTGTGGGGGATGGATGGAGGAAAATACAGTGAAAAAAATTTGAAACAAGTTTCTCTGATAAAGGTCTCATTTCTCAAACATATAGAGAACTGAGTTAAATTTATAAAAAATAAGAGCCATTCCCCAATTGATAAATGATCAAAAGGTATAAACAGTTTTCAGATGAAATAATCAAAGCTTAGTTACCATATGAAAAAATACTCTGACTCACTATTGACTGGAAAAATGCAAATTAAAACAATTCTGAAGTACTACCTCAAACCTATTAGATTGACTAATAGGACAGAAAAGGTAAATGACCAGTCCTGGAGGAGATGTGAGAAAAAGGAGACTTTAATGCACTGTTGGAGGAATTGTAAATTGTTTCAACCATTCTGTAGAGCAATTCGGAACTATGCCCAAAGACTAGTACTAGGTCTGTATCCCCAGAAAGAGAAAAACAAAAAGGAAGAGAACCTGTATGTATAAAAATACTTATAGCAGCTCTTTTCTGAGGGTAAAGAATTAGAAGTTGAGAGGATGCCCATCAATTGGGGAATGGCTGAACAAATTATGGTATGCGATTATGATGGAATACTATTATACTATAAGAAGTGATGAGTGTGATGCTCTCAAAAACCTGGAAAGACTTTCATGAACTGATGCAAAGTGAAATGTACTGTGTACAAAGTAACAGCCATATTTACAGATGATCAGCCATAAATGTCTCAGCAATACAATGATCCAAGACAACTCTCAAGGACTTAGGATGAAAAATGCTATCCAACCCCAGAGAAAGAACTGTTGGTGTCTGAATACAGATTGATCCTTAGTTCTTTTTTTTCTTTTCTTTATTTTTCTTGAGGGTTTTTTCCTTGTCTATGTTTTCTTTTAACAAAATGACTATTATGAATATGTTTTAATTGACTACACATATACAACCTATATGGAATTGCTTGCCTTCTCAATGGGAGGTTGGTGAGGAGGGAGGAAGGGAGAGAATTTGGAAATCACAGTTTTAAAAATGAATGTTAAAAATTGTTTTTACATGTAACTGGGTGTAACAGCAATCAGTTTAGCAGATACTTAGCACTTAATACCTTGGGGCTAAGTATGGAAGGTGTGAACTCTGTCCCACTGTTGAGAAGGCATAAACTCCCCTGTTGATGTGGAAGAAGGGGATTGGCTGAGACAGGAGGCCAGTGTGTGTATATAAGCAAGAATTCCAGAGACAGGGAGACAGAATTGGAATGTTGCTCCTGGTGGAGGAAGAATTGGGAGACTGAAGCCGACTGAGAGAGACAGAGAGAGAAAATTTCTCTCCTAGCATCTGGAAACTGAGAACTGAGTTGGAGTTTTCTTGTGAGAGAGAGAGAGAGTTTCTCTCCCAGCATCTGGAAGCTGCTTGAGAACTGAGATGGAGTTTTTCCTGAGACCAGAATCTGGTGAAGGCCACCTGGAAGGCTGAGAGGGCTTGCTTGGAAGGCCTCCTGCAAGGCTGAGAGGGCTTGCCTGGAAGGCTAATATTCCTTCTGGGTCCTAGGGCCAGCTGAAGTACTGGAGGACTGAAGAAGCATAACCAGGATAAGACTTTGTTTGTTTGTGGCCTGGCTGATCCTTGAGTTCCAGGCAAGAGAAGTGGTGAAGAGTTTGAGATGTACTGGACCCTGTGAACTTCAGTGTGTGCCAGGGACTGCCCTGAGGACTGGACAAAGACCTGGGAGCTGTCTTATCTCTAAGGACTGGACAAGGACCTGGGAGCTGTCTGCTTCTGAATCCAGGTGACTATTTGGTGGATTCAGGAGGGAGCCAGGACCATGGAAGGGGATCCAGGGAATCAGAGAGACCACCCAGAGTCAAGATGAAGAAAAGGCCTCCCCTTGGATAAAATGGAGGTTTTCTGGACACCGAGGGGTGGAGGGTTTTTGTGGCTTTCTAATGACTGTGAGT
>JAQQSV010001740.1:0-24433 GCA_028646515.1 Pseudochirops corinnae
TCACACATAAGATGTGTCTGTGACTGTGCACAAATTTTTCCTGGTTCTGCTCTTCTTACTTAGCATCAGTTTGTATAAGCCTCTCCAGGTAAATATGAAGTCCATCTCCTCCCCATTTCTTATAGCACAAGAGTATTCCATTACATTTATATACCACAACTTCTTTCTTGTTTAGCCATTTCCCAATTGATGGGCATCCCCTTAATTTCCAGTTTTTTGCCACCACAAAGAGAGCTGCTATAAATATTTTTGTACATATGGGTCTTCCACTTCTATGATCTCTTTGGGATACAACCCCAGAAGTGGTATTACTGGGTCAAAGGGTATGCAATTATTTATAGCCCTTTGGGCATAGTTCCAGATTGCTCTTCAGAATGGTTGTATCAGTTCACAGCTCCACCAACAATGCATTAGTGTTCCAATTTTTCCACATCTTCTCCAGCATTTGTCATTTTCCTGTTTTGTCATCTTAGCCAATCTGGCTAGAGAGATGTGGTACCTCAAAATTATTTTGATTTGCATTTCTCAAATCAATAGTGATTTAGAGCATTTTTTCATATGCTTATAGATATCTTTAATTTCTGCCTCTGAAAATTGCCTGTTCATATCCTTTGCCCATTTATCAATTGGGGAATGACTTGTATTCTTATAGATTTTACTTAATTCCCTGTATATTTTAGAAATGAGGCCTTTATCAGAGACACTGGTTGTAAAAATTCTTCCCTAGTTTCTCACTTCCCTCTTAATCTTGGTGACATTAGCTTTGCTTGTACAGAAGGCAGGGGTGGTCTGGTCAATGGCTCATGTTTCTAAAGAACTCTGGTTCAAGATGGGATGCAGAAGAGAGAAAATAAAGAGAACAAGCTTTATTAAGAGGAAATACAATACGGAGAGGTGAAGCTGTCAGTTCCACTATGGTCCAATGGAATAGGGTGCTAAAAACAGTAAAGAGAGAGGAGTTTCCAGGACCAAACATTGGAGGGAAGGTCAAGACTCAGGGACTGGTGCTGACTTATGCTGGTGGAACCCCTGGAGAATTGGCAGGCTAGTTTATAAACAAACTACCCACTAATGGAAAAGGGGGGCTTTTAAACAGTAGCCTTACTTGGGCAATATTGACTGGGAGGATTTTGACTTCTTCATTTTGACAGGGTGGGAACACTATTTAGAACTGTACAGGCAAGTGCCACAGTATTTTGATGGAAGTGACCAGTGGGGACATTTAGCTTATGGATTATATTTAGACCTAGGTTCCTGACAGGAGATAGTAGTGGTGGAAATGGTGGGGAATTATTGGATGTAGGTTTCCAATCCCCAGGACAAATCCATTTTGAACAGGGCCTAAGCTCAAGTTTTCACTGGGAGGTCCAGGTCTTTTAAGATGTTGTTTCAGGTAGCTGTTCCAATGAATATGATTGGAGTCACTAAGGAAAGCCTGGGGTAGTGATCAGCCCCTTGGAGGTAAAGCATCCCAGAGAAAAAGAGATGAGAAATTTGAGGATGGATCTACAGTAGAAAAGAATAAGACAGATTGAATCAGAGGTGGGAAGAGAAATAGAAGGTGAGCTATAAGGAGACTGTGTTTGTTTTCGAAGAAGACCATGCCATCAGGGAAATGATGACATGACTTGCAGTTGACTTCAATTTGAGTGAGTAAAGGCCATGCAAGGTCGCCAGTCTCACTTTCTCCTCCAGAGCCATCTGGATCCAGTGACCTGATGTTCATCAGGATGACTGGAGATGACCCAGGATGCAATGGAAGACCCTGGCCTTTTTAAGGTTAAGGCCTTTGCAGGTACTCACTGAGAGTGAGGTAACACCCATTCAGTGGAGGCCTTTTTTTTAGAAGTGAGTCAGGGCATTGCCCCAAGAATTAGAAAAAGAAAAAAAAAAATCAAGCTGGGAGGGGGAAGCCCTCAGGCTTGGTGTTTCAAAGAGAAACGGTTGCCATTGACATCCACTCTCAGCCAAGAGGACCCCAAATATGACCATTAAGTAGAGCTGGGGCAGGGACCTATAGCTTCAGAGTGAAGGGGGTTGAAGTCTTTTTCTTTTCTAATTAAAGGGGCAATCTCTTGACTATAAGGAAAATAATGAGACTAAATGAGTTGAAAAATAGTTGCATGTGGAAGTTCATAGAACAGGGGTTCTTAGCCTTTCTGTATCATGGTTCCCTTTGGCAATCTTCCAAAGCCTAGGGAACCCTTATTAGAATAATGTTTTTAAACAATTTAAGGAAATGCTACATTTCATTTAGATGTTGGTAAAAATTATGATGTAGTTTTTATCCTTTCCAAATTTGTGATTTCCCTGAAATTTAACCATGCACTCTGTGGAACCCAGGATAAGAATCCTTACTTTGAGGCACATGGCTGCCCACAGTTGTCACAAATATTCCAGCTAATTAAGAAATTTCAGTATGTTCCTTTGACCCTGATGATCAAGCATCTTGGTTGAGTGTTAGCTTGATCCAGATCCTGAGTCTGTTGATGATTGAACTTGGAGCAATTATAGAAAGAATCATGTATAGACACTGTATTTGCATTAAACAATTGAGTGGTTTCTGAGTGAAATAGAATGGTGGAAACAAAGCAAGAAGGAGAGAACACATAACGTGAATCAGTTTGAGTGAGCATAGAGCAAGTGATTCATGTGAAATCCAACAGTTAGGAAACCTCTAGTGAAGGAAACTGAATCTGTGGGATTGTGGAAAGAGAGGGCACTGGGACTAACAGAGTTTGGCATGTCTGGCTGATTCTTTGAATCTTGAAGTTACTGGAGTGTGCTTTGGGTTCCATCCCTCTCCTATAGAGCAATGCCAGTATTAGGAGAATAACAAGGAGAAAGACTCAACAGATATAAGAACCTGACTGTCATACTCTGAACCTCTTCGTGTGGAAAAAAATATAACCTTCATGAAAAAGCCGATGGATTCAGTAATTTTAAGTGAGAGTAAGCATAACTATGTTGAAGGGGAGAGAGATATTCCTTTCCATACATGACATGGTATACTGGTCAACCTTTACTAGCATGTCAGGGTACTTCTTCAAATGTGGTTCCTAGAATATAATATTCTGGATTTATTCTCACCAGACCAAAATATAATGGATCTATAAAGTTTTTCATTTTAGATAATACTATTAGGCCAATGGAATCACAGGTACAATCCCTATTCTATCTCTGTGCTCCTAGACTATAATCTCTTTTGTTGTTACTTGGTTGGGGTTTTTTCTTTCATTATTAGTTCCTTTGCTTCTGTTTCAGTCTGCATGGATAGGTGGACACTACACCTTATTTAATAGTTTATTGCTTCAAAAGTAAGTGATTTTTGCAATCCCTCTATAATTTACTTTCTAGATAGTCTTTGAGAGGTACTACAACTGAAAAATTCACTACCCTATAACCTACCTAAAGAGTAGTCCCTTTAAACTTGGGTAGATTGGCCCTCAGAAGACAGGCATAGTGACCTTCCATCAGTCTGGCACTAGTAAAATTTTTCTCCCTTGGCAAGACTGCCTAGGGTTTTCACTCTGAGGTCACAGCCTTTAGGAATGCAGGGTTAGGGGAGACTAGGTGGTGCAGTGAATAGAGCACTGGCTCCGGGGGTGGGAAGAACGCAGGGTCACCACCATGACTTGACAAGATATCAGAGGAAGGTTTTCTTCCTCACCAATGTCAACATTTTTAAATATCTTTTTTCTTCATTGTTGTGTTGCACTTCAAGAGATATCTGATATGTGTTGTCCTTGTTGAATATTCCTACCCCCATCCCCACCCACACCCACCAGATGTTTAAGCTTCATAAAAGCAGAAATTACACCTCAATCCATCTTAATTTCCAATTCCCATTCTCTGAGGCTAGCCCAGTACTTTGCCCATAGTAGGTATTTTTTTTCATTGCACCATTAGATGAATTAATGAATACATGAAAGATCTTTAGCCTCCTTGGGAAAGCCCACTAGCTAAATGTCTACTTTGCCAGGATTCAGGACGTATCTTTGAGGGTTTATAATCATTGACGCCTATTTTTTTAGTGGTCTAAGACACAGATTAGTAACAAACTGACCAACTTTTCTCTCAATTGATTCAGCCAAAGAAATCTTAAAACCCTGGAAATAGGCTTAAAAGCACATAATATAAACTTTACTGCAAGGTAACTTGTGAGAGCCCTGTGAATAAATGACTTAATGGGTAACCTTTTATTCTGAAAGAGATGCATCAGGTGCTAAGTGTAGCTCAGTTCCTAATATAATATCACTTTTTCAATGAAAAGCCATTTAAGAAAGGGCTAGCATGATTACAGCGGTAAGTCTAAATATTAGTCCTTGTGCTTATATCTCTGTGATCTGAGAACTATGACAATCCCTCTCTCACTTCCCATTGGATCTATACCGATAAAACAAGATAGAAACCTTAAGCCATTACCTCCAACATTCAGACAAAACCCCTGTGGATGCTAACTAAAGGCCCCCATTCAGTTTTGCCTGAAGGAGCTGGAGAATGTCCTTATGGTTTTGCTTCAAGATTGGCAGAAGAAAGAGACAAATCCCATGCTGTTCAAAATAACTTTGATTAGGAGTCCCCTCCAAAACCTGCTCTTTGCTGTGGGGCCTCCAGTGAATCTGTGCTCAGTTCAAGAAAAAGCACTGGCCTTCCCATAGTCAAAGCAGAGAGCCTATATAGCAACAGATGGCTGGCTGACTTTTATTGGCTCCAGCTTTTGACATTTAAGACATCAATTTAGTTTGCATTCCTGTAGCTTAATACAAATCAGTTTTACTGGATTGCAACCTCCTGCTAAGATTCTAAGTTTCATGAAAGCAGGCACCAAGTTTGATGGAGGCCTTCATTGTCCCTTTTCTGAAACATTGCAGCCGTCTATGAATGTATCTTCTCATCTCCATTCTCCCCACCTCTCCAAACAATGTTAACTCTTGAAACTATTTTTCAGACATGGACTCTTTCTATTATATGTCACAGAGGATGATAATCACAGAGGAACAAAGGAATCAAGACTTTCACTTTTTTCTTTTTTAAACTAAGTTTTCATTGACATTTTTCTGTTTTTTATATCACAAAAAATAACACTTCATGAATTTGCATATCATCCTTGCACAGGGGCCATGCTAATCTTCTCTGTATTGTTCCAAATTTAATATATGTGCTGCTAAAGCAAACACAAATCAAAGCTTTCAAAGATGTGCCTATAGAGTTTTATTGTCTCATGTGATTTGGCCCAATCACCGATCCAGAGAGTGCCCGATGCTTACTACCAATAGAACTTTCCAAAGGCCACAAAGATCTCTCAGGACCCCCTTTCTTATGGTAAACACAAGAATCATTCCATATAGTCCCTTCTTGTATTATCTCTCCATCTTGCCCTTCACCCCCAACATCACTTACTGCAAGGGTAGAGGAATCCTATCTTACCACACATCATAAGCTTTAAGGCATCATATATTCCCCAATATCCCTCCATTCCTTCTCCAAATTTACATCATTTCTATTGAGGGCACTGCTGCCTTTTCAACTACCCAGGTTTACAAAGTTGGAATCACTCTTAACTATTCCATTTCTCTCAATCTCCATATGTAACCAGTTGTCTGATCTTGTTGATTCTGCCTCCACAATATCTCTTACATTCTTTCCCTTCTCTCCACTCCAATGGCCTTCATCTTAAATAATAATGACACATGTCACAGCTTCCCTTTAAGTCACTGCCCCCGTCTTCAGACTTGTGCCATGGGATCTGAACCAAATTTTGTTCCGTCCTACCTTGCTCACTTTTAGCTAACTTAACCCCTAGACAACTATAGTGGAAACCATTGCCTATATGTTAAAGTGGAAGGATCACGGCTGACCATCTCTCCATTCCCCCCTCCTCAAAACTATAAATAGAGCTTCAAGATCTTTTCTGAGCCCAGGTTCAGAGTAGAAATAGTTATTATTGGGGTAGCTAGATGGCACAATGAATAGAGCACAGGCCCTGGAGTCAGGAGGACCTGAGCTGAAATCTGATCTCAGATCTTTAACGCTTACTAGCTGTGTGACGTTGGGCAAGTCACTTAACCCCAATTGCCCTGCCTTCCCCACTCCAAAAAGCAAGAAAAAAGACAGAAATAGTTATTATTAAGTCAGACTTCGGGTAGTTGAGCTGAGATACAATGAAAAAATTTGAGAGAGTGGCTTACCTAGTCATCATACTTGTGCTGTACCCCCTCTGGAGTCAGTTCCCCAGTGCCCATTCATGTTGTCAGAGAGGGTCCCCAGTGAGAGGTGACTATTACTACCAATCAATCAGCATTTATTAAACACCTATTATGTGCAAGGCATTGTACAAAGTGCTAGGGATAAAATAAGAGGCAAAAAGCAGTCCCTGCCCTCAAGAAGCTTACAATCTAAGGATAGAGACAAAATGCAAACAAATATATACAAAGCAAGCTCTCTACAGAATAAATAGAGAAGAATTAACAGAGGAAGGCACGAGAATTAAGAGGAATTGAGAAAAACTTCCTGTAGATGGTGGGATTTTAGTTGCAACTTAAAAGAAGCCAGGAAGGTCAGTAGTCAGAGCAAAGGAGTCATTGCATTCCAGCCATAGGGTACAGCTAAAGAGAATGCTCCAGAGCCAAGAGATGGAATGTCTTGTTCTTGGAACAGCCAGGAGGCCAGTGTCACTGGATCAAAGAATTCATATTGGGGAGTAAGGTATAAGAAGACTAGAAAGTAGGAGAGGGCTAAGTTGTGAAGGACTTTGAATGCCAAAGCATTTTCTATTTGCTCCTACAGGCAATAGGAAGCCACTGGAGTTTATTGAGAGAGAGAGAGAGAGAGAGAGAGAGAGAGAGAGTGTGTGTGTGTGTGTGTGTGTGTGTGTGTGTGTGATGTTATTGGGCCTACATTTTAGTGGCTGATGGATGCATTGGAGTGGGAAGATACTCGAGGCAGGCAGACCTACTAGCAAATTATTGCAATAATCAATACATTAGATGATGAGGGTCTACACTAGAGTGCTGGAATGTTAGAGGAGAGAAGAGGATATATTCAAGAAATGTCGCAAAGGTGAGATTGACAGGCCTTGACAATGGCTTGAAAAAGAGGACAGTGGGGGGAGGGAAGGGTGAGAGATGGTGAATAATTCAGGATAACTCCTAGGTTGTGATCCTGAAGGACTAGGAGGATGGTGTTGCCCTCTACAGTAATAGGGAAGGCCAGGGGTAGGGAAGGTTTAGGGAGAAAGATACTGAGTTCTGCTTTTGACTTATTGAGTTTAAGATGTCTATTGGGCATCCAATTTGAGATATCTAAAAGGTAGTTAGAGATGTGAGGTTGGATCTTTCAGAGTATATACGGTTGGATTTGAAATGCAGCATAATTGTCTTCTTATAACAAATACCAGGCCCCCACATTTAATAAATATATTTAATATCATTTGCTCCTGGGCTGAGCTAACAGAGTCTGGGTTGGATAAAGGTTACTATGGGTCAAGGTCACCTACCCTACTCTTGGGTAAAAGTTGGTTAGGGCAAGGTAAAGTATCTTTGGTAATAAAATACCAGTGCAGAATCCCAAAGGGGCCCATGCATAAGGTATATAGGTGGGGCAAAGCAGTAAGCACAACTTGTGTACTGGAAGTTCTTTTCTCTCTTCATAGATGTTCCTCCTAGGCATAGTTCTTTGTTGCATTTGGAACAGGGTCCATAACTGCTACTTTTCTCCATGATGACAGGTCCCAATCCCTAAAGATGCTGCTTTCTTCAAGTGAATACCTTTTACATATGTCTGTAGGAATTTCCTCTGCCATTGGCCACTACCCTTTCTTTGACAGTTGCTATTGGCTCCCACTCACTGTGGGTTCATGGAGTTGGGGCAGTGGAGAGGATTGATCTCTTCTCAAGGGTTTGGTTGGAGCTCCACTACCATTTGGCTGGCTTTCTACTAAACTTTTCAATCCCAAATTGGCTTTCTGTTATATTCATTGACCCATAAGAGTATCTGAATCATTCAGCCAATCACGAGGCATTTCTTGTGTGATGTATTTCATGTTTTTATCTAAAGATACTTTATTCCTCTCAAATTGATTAAGAAATTGCTCATATCTAGTTTATACTTTTGTCTAACTGATTAACTGAATCAGATGCCTCACCTTTTGTGTTTATATTAAATGAAGTGGGGTTATGTTTGTATAGATTTAAATAGCACATGTGTCTTTGATATGATCAGTGAATGGATTTGTTTGTCAGTAAAAGCTATGAGTTAGTGCATATATCTGAAAGTATCTCATTAAAAGTTGTTTGTAAGTGTGTATTTACAGACCTATGACTAGGTATGGTCACCTAGGTAAAGTTAGGAGGTTGTTGACCCTCCAGTTACCCTACTGGGTTAGGGATACCGTGTGTTTGAAAGAACTCTGATGTAGACCCTAAACTAGTAGACAACAGATTGTTCAGCAGTACAGGAGTTCCCAGAGCTGGTTGTTAAGCCTAGTTCTGGAAAGAGTCATTGTGAGTGTGTATGAGGGCAGTTGCAGAGTCAGGACAACCCTTATAGTACATCTGCCAGAATAATTCATAGGAACATAGATTTAGAGGTACCCTATAGGCCAGATTTTATAGATCAGGAACCAATCCCTGTGGTAGCAACATTTGGAAAGAGACTGATAAGCTCTGGACAGATTTGATATCTGACTTGATATTCTGAGTCCCCAATAGAAGATAATTATGAGATAAAACCCATTAAGAAGGTGACAGATAGAGACAGGTCCTAGATGTGAAAAAGCATGAATGTGGATTCAGTTAGCAATGCAGATCTGATCATCTCATTCTTTTGTTAAAATCTTTCAGTGGCTCCCTGTTGCTGATAAGTAAAGTTCAAACTCCTTAGACTGTCTTAAAGTCTCTCATAATCCAGTCCCACTATCTATTTTCAGTTTTGTCTCATACTACTCTCTTCCATGTCCTCTTGGCTACAACCAAACTATGACCTATATATGTCCTGGACTTTCCTACATCCATTCCTTTGCACTTGCAAATGAGCCTTGCTCATTAATAATTTTATTCCTAGAAGTGCCCTACTTCCTCTACTTATTAAACTACTACTCATTTCTTGAAACCCAACTCAAATGCCACTGGCTTTATACCATTCCTGATCCTCTGGGTAAATAATGAATGACCTTTCCTTCACTCATTAGCACTTTTTCTGGACAATGACTTATGCGTAATTTTGTATTACAGTTATTTGTGTAAATGTTGTAGTTTACACTACACTGTAAGTCCGATGAGTGTAGGGACTACGGCTTATCTATTCTTGTACTTTCCCCATTGTCAGGGGGTCTCTACAATCTTAGGATCCTGCCAGGGTCCTATAATTTCTAAGAGGTCACACCTAAAAGAATAAAAAAGAGCACAGTATGTATTGAGGCTCAAAATTCTCTCAACATTAGTGATTTCTTTAAACACCTTTGGTGTTTTGGTGTAGATTTTACCCTTTGTAAGGTCCCCATCTCCCATTTTGGATTATCTCTTTTCCCCCCTTGAAAGATTCAATGGAACTACTTCTCACCATTAACCAGAGATTTCCCTCTTTCTTTTCACATTTCATTCTCTCCTTTTGCCACCTCGCCCATTCTTCTGTAGCCTCTCTTCCTCCTGAAAGACTATAGGATATTTTCCATTCCTTGTTTACCATTGACTTAATTAGGGTATGTCACATATTCCTTTCTCTCTTCTTCATCGCTTTTTCCTTTGTAAATATATCCTCCCATTCTGCAATTTAACTTCACAAAACCTTGATTCATCTATAAGTGAAGTGTCCTGAGGTTTCAGGGTTGTTCCTCCACTATCACTTCTACATAAATTTCACTTTCGCCTATATTTCCTTCCTCACTTCTAGAAAGAAATCTCTTAATGGCCCCTCTATGTTATTCTTGCTGTTGTTGAACCCCAGATGTGCCTTTCTATAATTATTTTCTTCCTTTTTTTTCTAGGGTTTAATTTATTTCACTAATTATGCCTTCCTTGATTGCTATATTTGTTCACCTTTTTTGGGGGCGGTCTGTTGTCTGAAATGTTTTCAAAGCAAATACTCTACTTACATGTTTTGTTTTGTTTTGGCACATCTCTCTTATTGAACACTCATTTTTTGGTTGTTGATTAGGCTTGGGTTTGCAGTGCATGTCTCACATTGGATTGTACCTTGGGTTTCTATGTTCCTAGGAATACATTTCATTTCTTTCTGTCTTTTTTTATGAGTACAGAACAATCTTGTGTTGTTCAAATTTCTTTTCCTTTAAATTTGAATACCTTTTTCTTCATTATTTGCTGAATGTATTATTTGTTAATGGAACTGTTAAATTTAGCTACTGTGTCTTGAAGTTTGCAACACAGATTTTGTTTGTATATTTTTTTTCTTGAGGCAGTCTGTGGAGTCTTTTGATTGGCTCTTTGTTTTCTGTCTTCAGAAGTGCTAGGCAGTTTTCTTGTATTATTTCAAAGATTATAGTGTTCAAGTGTTTCTACTTGTCATATTCTTCTGGGAGAGCTACAAACCTTAAGTTCTCTCTATGCATTCTGTCTCAGAGATCGATAGCTTTTATTTGTATAGAGATTGTGTTTTCTTTTCATGGTATTGCTTTTTGCTCATCTTCCAAATTGTCCTTCATTTTTGTGCGTTTGCATTTCCAATCAGTTGAACTCTCTTTGGTTTCTTTGGTGAGATTTGCCACTGTAAACTAAATTTTTTTCTATTCTCCCAATTATTTATGTTTTCACAATTCTCATTTCCCTTTTAAGCCATCTGGGAACATCCTGCTATGGTCCCATGCTTTCTTGGGAATCCAAAAGGTCCTCTGCTTCATCAAGAATTGATTAATTTTCCTTTGCCTTGAAATAATTATTCCGAGATGTTTAGAATCATTTAGATGTCCTGGAGGTCATGCTTCTGTTTTTAATATCTAGGTTTTCTATTGGTGTTCAAAGTTCTTAACTGAGTTTTCTTCCTCTGGAGATCTTTGGTAATTTCAGTCCTTATATTGCCCTGTCACTTATTTCCTGACTCCTTCCTCTTTGATTATAGATCCCCTAAGGGCTAGACCTTGAAGCTATTTCAACCTCTTCTCATACTGGGGATTTCCTAGTTACATGTTCCTGAGTTCTCTGACTGACTGCTGCCACCCTAAACACCCACATTCCTATACTTCAACCTCTCCTGAGTAGAGGAGTGTGGAGGAGGGTGGGAAGTTGGGAGGGAACAAAGTTGAGTTGTTCCAGCAAAGATTATAGCACCAGTAGGGAAATTGTTGAGTGGATTCCAGAGCACAAGCCTGTGGGTCTCATTGTACAACCCTGTCATAGCATGGAGGAGGGTGGAAAAAAAGGTTGCTGAGTGAACATTTTAGGGATTAGTTTCTTCTACCATTAATTCAATATGTCTGTTGCCTTATTAGGGTTCTTGATGTCTTGGCCTGTGGAGACAGCTGCAGAGTTTATCTCTTACACATAATTATTATTTTGTAGAGATTTGAGAGATCATGAGGATCAGAGAATATGTCTAGTCTTTCACCCTGTTGGTCACATGATCTAGAAGTCCCACTTTATAAGTTTTAAATGTTGTTTTTAAAGTCTAAATAAATACTGCAACTCCCCTGTTTCACACAAGACTTTGATCAATTGACTTAAATTTCTTAATTTTGAAAAAGATTCTGCTTATGGTCAAAACTTCTGTGCTCACTTCAGTCCAATTCTTAGTCTGCCCTACATTCTTGCAAAGCTATTCTGATGGTGAATCCCCTTTGTAATCATTAGCAGCTCTGTGCTCAGATACAGTGGCTTTATTAGGGACACCCTCACGGGGCTTTATTCATTTTTTATGCTCCTACTTGAGAATGAGATAGCAAAAAAAGTTAGAGTGGACTTAGACTAGAATCTTTGGAGAAAACTCCTAACAGCTGCAACGAGCAATGGATCTTTGGAGAAATAATTGTATTCTTCAAAGGTCACTGGACATGGAGGCAGAAGGGCTACGTAATAATGATTGGAGACTTTCTGATGAGGCTCTTTTTTGAACCAATAATCCCTGTATTCCAGGGATATGACAGAGGACTTCCAAAGACTTTTCAAACCAAAATCATTACTAAGAACTTTTGGTGATCCACATGGACCTAAATGATACTTCCAGATTAGGAAATGTTGGACAATAGTCTAAAATCTTTACGTGCATAAGTAGTACTTTAATTACCCCTGCTAATTAAAAGCAAAGGTTTCAGAAGAGAAAGACAGACTTGGTAAGTGAAAAGGTACTTGAAAAGATGGTGTCTGAGACTGGAATTTTGATTTCTGGGCCCTGGCTAAGGATGAAACATCTCCAGGAAGAGCCAGAAAGAATTCATTTCCTCCAGGTTTTGCAAAAATAATGGAAAAGGCTATAAGTGGAAAAGAAAGGGTAAGGGAGAAAAATGCTTATGGATATCCACTAAGATGGTTACAGAGCAGTAGAACCTGTCAATGAGTATACAGAGACTAAAAGTAAAGGAAGGTAATGAGAGACAAATGCAGAAGAGTTCAAAATGTGTAAAATAGAGTTCAAAGTGCTAAAGGGCTCAGAAAGCTAGGGCCAACCCAAGAGAGTATTTTTAACCCTATATTGGAGAAGAGAGGAGGATCAAAGATTGCTGCATGGGGTGAATCGTAAATGTCAGAAGGAAAGCGAAAGAAAAAAACTTAATTTTTACTTCCCTTGTGTTCTCTCCAGAGGAGAGAACAAAAATAGCTAATTAAGAGTTTATGCATACATACATATATGTGTGTGTATATATATATATATATATTTATGATAAGAAGACAGTAAGAAGGCATCACTCTTACCTGCTTTAGGTGAAAAGATCTAAATTAATTGGATCAATCCAGTACAAATGTAGGGATGTTAATAATCCATTCAGTTTCTAGTTCATCATAAACTTCAGCCACAAAATATACATATGTACCTTCTAATGGATTATGAACATTGTATAAAGCCAGCACCAGTCCTGTTCACTGGCTAATATCCACAGTGTTCAAAAAAATCATCGTTTCTGTATTTTGCTGAGTAAGTCTGCTTCAACTTCCTGGTTATAATTCCCATTATCAAAGTAAATGTTAGAACAGGTCTTCTTCTGTATTGTGACAGGTCTCAGCCGGTCATTTCGACCATTGATGTTAATTGACTTATACTGAGAATCACTCAGTAATGTAAAAGATGAACCAGTTCTAGACATTAGTATGTGTGTATGTGAGTGTATACACACACACACACATATATACTTATATATGCATGTATGTATATATGTGTATACACATACCATATGTGGTTATATGTGCATGTGTATCTATACAAATATATATAACATGCATATACATGTATATATCCATACACAGATACGCATATATGATTAAATCTTTATTCTCAGCTTCTTTGCACCAGGCCAAAGCATGGACCTAAGGATGACAACAAATTGAAACATATATACCTTGTGTATGGTTTGGGTTTTTTTTTCACTATATTTTCCATATGAGAATGTCCTTGGAATTGATTTGTATACTATAATAAACCTAATAGTAAGATCAGTTTAGTGTGAGGTTTTAATATATGTTTCTTGAAATCACAGAACCCTACTACAACAGTTGGGAACAGGAAGGAATCAGTGAGAGTGCCTCTCTGTGTATTTTCCCTGAGAATATGCTGCAATTAAATATAAAACATTCAAATATCATTCTTTGTATTGTATGCTCTTTTCCTCCTCATTAGCATAGATAAATGAGAGTTGACTAGGTATATGACAGAAAATTCAATTAAGCAGAATACTTAAGGAATATTATACTCTGGAAATGACCTATCTCTTCCCATCCTTGAACTGTGGAAATGATCCAGAATCCCTACAGGGGGATGTGTTTGGATGTCCAAGGTTTCCTCCTACTCCCTCAAATGGCCCACGTGCATTATGTGATTCTTGTCCCAGTTACCTGAATGGCTAGTTATAGCTGTCAGTGACATACAGCATTTCTGTTCTCGAAGGACCAGCATAGCTGGAGAGATCAGTCACCAGGGTGGCCAGAGGGCATTAAATTTTGGGGCCACCACAACTTTCAATGAACAACTACAAAGATGAAGTGGAACAGCAATCTATATCAATAAATACCTAGACCCATGAAATCACTGATCCTTTCAGTACTGAAACAGCTAAAATGGAGTGATCCCATTTCCTGCCTTATTAAATATCATGTAATGCTCACAGAGAAACACTGAAGCATAATGGATAGAATGCTGCACCTGAACTCTGGGAGACCTGGGTTCATATTCTACCTCTGACACTTACTTGCTGTATAACCATCAGCAAATCACTTAACCTTTCTGACCCTTAAGCAACATGCTAAGTCTATCCATTAAATTTATAGCCAAACTGAGATCCGTGTTGGTGGAGGGAGTTCCCACACTGACGATTTGGACAAATGCCAAATAACTTTGATACGTAGTAAATTCAATTTGAACTTTATCAGAAGACTAGAAAGGCAGATGACCACCAAGTCATTGTTTTGGGTGCCAATTATCATAAGGTTAGGGATGCTTACCCTCCCTCCCGGGACTGTTACTAGAAAAAGTATCCCGTGAACATTAAAATGATGTGTAAATGGACATCATCATGATTGCCATTATCTCTATGGGTAATCATGATGCAGGAGAATAGACAAAATGACTTCAACCCAGGTCTCCCAAGTCCAAGTTCCAGTCTGGAGCTTTTCCCCTTACATCACACATGTGCAGTGAAACATCCATAATGATTATCCTAATCCCTGTCTGATTCATCCCTGATATCCTGCACACTCTGCTTCCAAGATATTTCTCCCTACTTGGCAGACATCAGCCTTCTAGCTGGGGTTACTGGGCCAGGGAGCTTAGGAGCTTAGGCAATCTATGGAGGAGTACACATACCTATACACAGAGCCTACCAGTGAAGCCAGTGGCAGTCATGGGGCTGAGGGAGGCTTGTGAGTCTATGACAGTTGTGAAAGCATCAGAAAACTCACTTCCAGTTCAACTGAAAATATTAAGAAATATCACCAGTTTAAAATCCTTTCCAGATGGACTGGAATTGAAGGAAACTTTATGAGTATCTAATCAAATTTCTTAGAAATCAAAATTCTTAGAAAACAATGCTCTCCACAACACACACACACCCGTTTCTTTTAGGAGTGCATATAAGGACAAGAATGAAAGTGAAAGCCCCAGAAAATGTGTTAATGGGGGTAACTAAACATATTCCAAGAAATACTCATGTTTAATTAAGATTCTGGCCTTCCCCTAGACTCAGAAAGGCAATATCTTTAACATCCTCAGGCTCCTCTGCAAGTTGGGATCCTTTCTCAAAATAATGTTAGGGTTTTTTAAAATTCGTAATGAAGATATAATTTTTCCCCATCCAAATGAATAAGGATCCCTATAACCAGGTAACAAATTTCTAGATTAGAATAATGACCAACCTAAGAGCAGTACCCTCTTTTCAGATTTCCTGAATTGATTAAGCCCAGGTGGCAAACAAATAGAAATGGATTCCCTTCCCCCCAACCCACACATTGACTTAGAAAACCACAAATAACATTATCTATGTGGTATTACATTTTTTATTTATTTTGTTAAATACATCCCAATTACATCTTTAATCTTGTTCGGGCTGCACTTGGGAGTTGCTTTTCAGGCTCAGAATATCAATCAAAGGAAATAAGTCTTTTTGATTACTTTAGATCACCTGTGATCAGCTGGAATTTTGTAGAACCCATGAAGCAGGTGGTCAAAGTTAGATTGAATGATTTTGGGAGAATGATTCTCCAGAGGCATTTCAGGAAGATTAAGTAACTAATGTTCTATTTGATGAAGCAAAATGTCAACCTTGAGTTTTGTATCTGTATTTTATAAGATAACTGTGAGAGTTTCCTTGTTGTTGGACACTCTGGTATGCAACTGTAATTAGTAGACTGAGGCTGGTGGCTAGCTTGAGCAAAGTAGAGTTCTGAGCTGTGGTGTGCCAAAATTAATCAGATGTCTGTACTAAGTCTGGCACCAGGGAGGGAATCAGGATACTTAAAGAGGGACAAACTGACCCAAGTTGGAATCAGAGCAGGTCAAAACTCTATGATCAATACTGGGATCATGCCTGTAAGTGGCCATTCTATTTCTGTCCTGGGCAAAACAAAGAGATCTAATCTAAAACAAATAAACAAAAATTCTCCTTGTCCAAGATTCCTATAAATATTACCCCTAAAATATCCTAGGTTAGAGAGATGTTTGATGGCAGGAGGAGACTGTCAGTTTGGACATGTCTACCTCTAAACTAGAAATGCTAAGACTTAGAATAAC
The DNA here is from genome assembly GCA_028646515.1 of Pseudochirops corinnae. NCBI lineage: Eukaryota > Metazoa > Chordata > Mammalia > Diprotodontia > Pseudocheiridae > Pseudochirops > Pseudochirops corinnae. Next base: position 16,384 of record JAQQSV010001740.1, read on the forward strand.
AATACATTAACAAAAATTATTTCAGAAATACTTGTACCTACTATGCACAATATAGTGTTTATATATGTGTGTACATAGATGTAGATACACACACATATATGCACAATATATACATAGGTTTGTGTGTATGTATACAAACACAATATACATCTATGTGTGCATACTATGTACATATATATATAATACATATACATATAGATATATCCATCTATCTTCTAACTATCTATCATGTATCTATCCATCTATCTATCCCTATCTAGCTAGCTAGCTAGCTATCCTCTGCACAGCTCAGACTGATTTTGACAAGTTTACTGTGTCCTCTTGAATCAAGGAATTGTATCTTGGGAAGTTGAGGACAAAATTGCCCTCATTGTCCAAAATTCCAGCTGGTCACAGGTGATCTAAAGTAATCAAAGAGACCTCCTTCCCCTGATTGATACTCTGATCCTGAAAAGCAACTCCCAAGTGCAGCCTGAACCAGATTAAAATGTAATTGGAATGTATTTAACAAAATAAATAAATAAATTTTTTCATGTAAAAGATCTCTATGTCTCCGGTGGTCTCCCTCTGAGTTGCCAGGGACACATCAGCATATGTGGAGAGCAGCAGCAGGAACCATCACTGATCCTAGCCATCTAGGACTGTGGAACAGTCAGCATAGACAACTAGGGCACAAGAAAAAAGCTACCCAACTATTTGTAGGATCCACAGATCTAATGCTGGCTGAGACCTCAGAGGCCACCTAATCCAGGGGTGGGGAACTTGCGACCTTGAAGCCAAGTTTGAGGGCCACACCTGAGGACCTATACACAGTCACATGTGGTCTCAAGGCCACAGGTTCCCCACCCCAGGTGCTAGTCCAACCCTCCCATCTGTAGGAAAAACTGAGGCCCAGGGAGGTTAGGTGATAACTCATCCAAATTTCTCTAAGTATTAGAGGTGGAATTTGAACCCAAAGTCAGCATTTTGCCCACTATCCCAGCTTCCTCTACTTACATGTCACCTGCAGCCAGGGGCAGCAGGAGCAGAGTCCCAGCACCATCACCCAGCCCACCTTTCCCCAGAATATTATTTACCATGTTTAGTGAATTAAAAATAATTTTAAAATAAGCCTAAGCAAAGCCTGAGTGAGAAAACCAATCCTTCACCAAACCCCAATGCATTACGAAGATAATGGAGAAATAAATATGTACACCAAGGATTGAGCTTTACTGTTTTTCCTTGGGGTTGTCAGTGAGGGGTTTGTTCAGAGATGCAGTCACAGAAACTGCTTGGGAACCTGCCGTGCTTGTGTTTCTCCTGGGTTTTAGCATCTCTCTCTCTCTAGGGAATCACATTTAGGAGATGCCTCAGTTGTTTCAAGGTAGTTCTATTGAAGCCGAAAGTCACAAGAAGCTGTGTGATTTGTACTTCGCAAAGAGCTTTCCTCCCAATGAGCTTGTGAGTGAAGCAGAGTGAGCTACAAGTAAGGATTTACCCAAGATGTAATCACTAGTAAGCCACAGAGCATTAACTAAAATGCAAGTCTGCACGGCGACTGCTGCAGTGCTCTGTCCCCTGTACCACTGTATAGACTGTATAGACTCCTCGGTGACTGAAGGAAAGGAAACATAGGCTGTATTTTTGGTCTGAGTGTTCCCCTGTGGAGAGGCAGCGTGCTGGAAGGAAAAGAACACAGGCCTCAGGAGCCAGAAGATCAGGGCTCTATTCCTACTAATCTCTGCTCATAACAGCTGGGTGACCTTAGGCAAGTCACTTGTCTGGAGAAATATTGGATACCAGTTTTCTTACCTGCAAAAGGAGGAGGTTGGATTAAAAGATGCCCTTTCCAACTCCATCTAAGTGATGAGTGCATCCATTCCTATAGTTTTATGATAGATAAACTCGGACCTAATCTACAATGAAAACGTCAAGAGGAAAGGTGTTCTTATTTTCAAATGCTGACTTACCCCTCAAATTTTAAATTTCATATAGCGGGGGCAGTGCAGGATTATCATTATATCTATCTTTCTCTATCTATCCGTCGCATAGGCATGATTGGTTTCTCAGTGCCAATAATAATAATAATAATAATTACAATGTTTTCCACTAGACCAGGAGCTCCCCCCCTCCCCCTTAGGCTGGGAGATTCTTGAGAACAGGGAGCATCACCTGTCTTTGCATCACTAGCACGTTGCACAGTGCCTGGGACAAAGAAGGCACTTAAGTAATCACCAACAAGATGGTACAGTGGTTAGAATGCTGGCCTGGAGTCAGGAAGACTTGAGTTCAAATCCAGCCTCAGACACTAGCTGTGTGACCCTGGGCAAGTCACTTAACCCTGCTGGTCTCAATTTTCTCATCTATAAAATGAGCTGGAGAAGGAAATTGAAAACCACTCCAGTCTCTTTACCGAGAAAATTCCAAATGAGGTCAGGAAGAATTGGGCATATCTAAATAACAGTAACACAAATGTTGATTGACTGTTATTAACAGAGTGATTTCCAGTTACAGAATGTTTGAAAAGGCCCAAGAAAAACGTTTTTTTCCTTTATTCCTTTTTTTTTAAAGAAACTGAAAAAAACACTTAAACTGAAAGCCTTAGAGATCACCTAGGCCATGTATGCTTAACCTTTTATGTGCAACTGACCCATTGGAAGTCTGGTGAAACCTATAGACCTCCTTCATGGAAAAAAGCACAAAATTTAAATGCACAAAATAAAATACATAGGGTTCCAAAGGAAATCAATTATGTTGAATCTGTATTTCAACATATATATGTGTGTATCTGTATTTCAACATATATATGTTTTTATATGTGTATGTCATATATATGTTAAAGACAAGGTCACAGACCCAGGTTAACAACTTTTGATCAAGTCTAACCCCTTAATTTTACAATTCGGAAGCTGAACCCTGGAGAAGGGAAACCAAACTGATATACCCAGTAAACAACAGAACTAGAATTCAAAGTCAGAGCTCTTAAATTCTCACACAGCATCTCAAGGCAGATCAGCCTCATCATTGTGTGAAAGAAATGTAAAAAGAAGCTCCAGATCACTCCAGTAAAGATGTAGGATGAAAATGCACCATTCACATCTAACTTAAGGTTGTCTTTCTGAAGCTCTTTAGAATCTTCCTAGAGAGGATGCTCCCCTAAATACTTGGCAAGTCAGGGAACACTTTGATCAGATAATAAATACAATAATCATTTCTTGACTGAAACCATGCTCTACTCTCAAACTGGAGCATGACTTCAAAAAACTGTTCAGTAAGGTTTGGTAAGGTCAGTAGGGCCATCACTGGATCTAGTCACAAAATTGACTTGTGGCCATAGGTAGCAGGGCATCATAAATATAACCAGTAACCTGTCCTTATTTACTGACCTAATTGACTGCTATCTGCTGCCTAAGTATGTGTGGGCACTGCATCAGTATTTAGCTACTATGAAAAAATGTCATTCAAAAAAATGTTATTGGCTGGATCTAGGCAACAAAATTAAATTACAAGCTTGCCATTAGTATTCGTTGTTCATTTAGGAGACCTGTCAAGTCTGTTGTTTGGAGCCCTCCAATTCTGCCGTTCTGCTTGCAAAAGCATTTTCTTGTCTGAGATAACATTCTATCTGCTCTGGATAGATCTTATATGTACCTAGTTATGTGCATGTTTTTCTCCCCCACAAAATGTGAGCTCCTTGAGGACAGGATCTGGTTTTTTTTTTTTTTTTTTTACCTCTCCTTAGAACTTAGCACAATATCTGTCCCATAGTAGGAGCTTAATAAATGCTCGTTGACTGACTGAATGATTTCTACCTTTTTGGCCCTTTAAATAAAAAAAAATCATTTACTTTATTGCAGCTATAAATAGACTTTATTTGATTTAATGTAATAAAACATTTTCAAATGGAACACGACATTCATCTTACTATAGTTAATCCTTTAAATTATGAATATAATTATGTACAGTCACTCTATGAAGCCTGCAGTTAAAATACTGATACAGCTTTGTCTACAAGGGAAGTGCCCATCTCCTCTTTGTTTGGAATGCAGGTACTTCTCTGGTCTAAGAGGCAAAACCGAAGCAAAATCATGCACGTCCGGTCCAGGGCCCCTGTTAAAAAGCCACGAAGTCCTGGGGGTTCATCATCTCCTGTACTGTGGTAAAAATTGTCCACCTGCTCAGAGGGCTCTCCATCCATCACTGGGAGCTCCAAGGCTTCCTCCTCTTGGGTCTACTGTCTCAGGACTGCCAACATTTTTGTATCCTGTATTTATTGAACCTCACAGCTGGACAAGTCAAATCAATAACAGGATCATTTCTGTTCAGCAGCCTGCTCCAATTGTCGTCCTTCCATGAGACAGAATTACATCACTCAAGGCACACATTTGCTTTAAGATACAGGCAGCACAGTAAATGAGCTTAATGGCCTTCTCAGGAGCTTTCAGCCAAGGCTCGAGGGCACTCCAGCTCTTGCTCCTTTTTCCATCAAACTCATACCACAAAGTTGAGCACAATTATGCTCAAAGGAGGCAGTTCTTCCCACTGAACATTCAGAAGCAGCCAGGGGACAAGCATGCCAGTCCTGAAGTGCAATCCCACTGGTCATAAAATGACATCTACAGATCCACTGGATCTGTGACACCAGCACATAAAGCATTTCAAGGTTTGGAAAACCCATTCTGTTCTTCTCCTTAGTAGCCCTAGCACCTATGTACACAGTAAGTGCTTAATGAAAGCTTGTTGACTTACAGATTGCTCCAAATGTAGCCTTTTTTTTCCCCCTTGGATAGCCAAGAACCTTGGGAAATGAATTACCCTAATCTCTCAGCACCTTGTGGAAAAACTGTTAGCAAAGGGAAAGCTATAGCCAGGCTTTCTGGTCCTTTCCAGCCTTAGATCCATTCATGAGTCCCACAGGAACAATAAGTAGATCGACACATAAAGTACTTTTATGGGAAAGACAGAGGGGCCTCTGTAAAAAAGCCAAACTACTTGACAGGGGCTTTAAATAAACAAAGCCTTGGGACTAGGTTTGTATTCACAGACTACAGGAGTTTTGAGTTTGTTTTCTAACACAGGCATGCAACATTTTCAACACTTGACTTACCAGTGTTTGCTTAAAAAATATCTATTTGTCATACAACAAAATACAGCTTTTTTTTTCACAAATGATCCCTGAATATTCATAATAACATCTTGCCTTAGAAGCATGGAGACTGTGAACTAGGATGTCCTTTCACTTACACAGACTTGGACAGATGTAAAGCACTAGAAACTGTGTTTCCATCTTCTATGGAACTCAGTTTTATCAATGTGCTTATTGCTAAAACATGATCTTGCAGTCATACGCAGACATTGATTTTCATTTGTACATGATAGCATTGATTTACAAATGGAGAGCAAGCAAGAGAGAGTTGGAGATCATCCCTCTCCAAATCAGCACATGTCATACAATGGATCATCCATGTTGATGTCACGTTTGAATGGTTCCTCCCACAGGAGAAGCTGTATTTTGAAAGCCAGAAATTTCTTCACCAGAAGTGAGTCACCTCTCTCACCCCTTGTTGATTTCAGGCTCCCTCTTTCTGCTCTGCATCATGAATCATGACTTTTTTTCCGACTGTAGTCAGAGTTTTGTCTGTAAAAAAATAGGAGAGAGACAACAAGATAATTTAGCAGGACCATAAACCTGATTTTTCATTTCTTGGTGGATGGATTTAATTCTTATAGAATCAAAGCAGGTGAATCATTTGTGGCTTCTAAAGGGGTAGAGATACTTCTAAGAAAAAAAAACCAAAGGTGTGCCCTTATCTGGTATTTTTCCTGATTTTAGTAAGCTGCCAAGCATTCAGCATATTTATGAAGCAGCCCTGAATAGCATTCTAGAAACTTACTTTTGTGATAGATCTGCAGTGGAAAAAAGAAAAAAAATATATAGAACAGTTAAAATTGCCTACAAAATGGAAAGGTATTTATCTTGTTTGAAAAGAAAAATGATGACTAATAACGAGCCTGGCACATAAAAGAAGCATTGTGGAGCAGCAGAAAGAATACAGAATTTGGAGTTTAGGGACCCAGCTTTTCAATCTAGTGAAATTTCTCTGTAACTCATAGGACCATTGATTTAGAACTGGAAAGGACCTCAGATGAGCTAGCTCAATCGTCTTGTCTTAAATATGTGGCTCAGAGGAGTTGTGTCCATCTTCTTTCTCAGTCAGTCAATAAACATTTATTAAGCACCTACTGTATTCCAGGCACTGTACTAAGAACTGAGGATACAAAAAAAAAAAGCTCTCAAGAAGCTCACAATTTCATGAGGAAGCCAGTTTAGTCAGCTGCTAATTATCTTTGTGGATAGAGGGTCAGCTTCAAAGCCAGAAAAGATGAGTCATACTAGCTATGATTCTGGGCAACATTTAGCCTCCCAGTGTTCTAAGCAGCTCTCTGAGATCAGAAGTCGTAGAGAAAGCACTAATTTGTATTGGTGAAGGGAGTTTCCCCACCTGGGAGTTCGCTATTCCAATGAAATCACAGGTGTACTCCCTATCCCTAGCTCCAAAACTAACTATCCCTAGGCCCAATACAGAATAACATCTTGCCTTAGAAGCATGAGTTAACGCTAAGTGGAAAGAATGTTTCAAAAAATGCCTTTATTCCTCTACTTCATCTCAATTGTTGCTGTTCTTATTGTCCTTAGAGAGAAAAACATACACGAAAACCTAATTTTCTGGAACAAGGCCACACCTCCTACCAATAATTCTACCACAACCACTACTATAATTGGATACAAAAAGAGTGATGTTTGGTAGATTTAGGAAATCTAAGATTTAAAACAAATATTTATAGATTCTGGATTAGAAGGCATTGGTGCTAGGTTTAGGGACTAGACCTATGATTTCAGAGCAGTACTCTGCTTCAATTCTTCCTGGGTCTCAAAGTCCTTGAGTTACAGCTTGGAAACAAGGTCTGGCAACAGACAACTGCCATAGTTCTTCAGCAGCATGAACAGACTTCCTTCAACTACCTCCAGACAACATTTTTATGAACCAAAATTAAGGATGTAGAGAATGGTTTTTCCTGATTGTTTTATAACCAGAGATATAACTACTATGAAACCTTAGAGATTTGCTGGAATGGAAAAGATGCCCCACATTAACACCGAGTGGCCCATAGGAAGTATTCACAGCTCTCTGTGCCCAATATCCTGCCCTGTTAAGCTTCTCCAAAATAGAAGGACTGCATTGCTCCTATTCATTCAAATCCATGATGGAAACCAAAAGTTGAGGGGATTCATTTGTTCTTTCCTTTTTTCATTTTCAATTTCATCTTGCATAACCTCAGAATTCACAGGCTCATAAACACATTCCCAGTCTCAGAAACACAAGCTTTCAACATGGAAAGAAACTTCAAGTAATGAAGTATACCACTTCATTTTACTGATGAGGAAACTGAGGCCCACAGGGGTGAAGTGGTTTATCCAGGACATCAAAGGTTAGAAGTAGCAGAGCCACACATTTGAATGCAGATGCTCTGACTCCAAATATAGTGAGTGCTCACTAGGTCTACAAGACCATCATAATAACATAAGTGCTGCCCAGCTCTCCTCCTTCCAACAGGCTTTGCAAACCATTACCAGATGACTTTCCCTAAAATACTCCTCATCATACTACTCCTCAGCTCATCATTCACCAATAGTTTCCTACTACCTACAGAACAAAGTCCAAACTCCTTAGTTTGATACTTGAGATTTTTCATCATCTGGGCTCCAACTTATCTTTCTGTCCACATCTCTCATTGTTCCCCACTAAAAACCCTCTGGTCCATTCAGGCTGTTCTCAAAAATTAACCTTGGCCATTTCTATCTCCATACATGAAAAGGTCATGCTTTTACCTCTAGCTGGAATATCTTGCCTTCTCTTCTCTCTCTAGTTAAATATTACCCATTCCTCAAAGTCCAACTCAAGTCACTCTTCCTCCATGAAGCCTTTAGTAATCTCTCTCTCTCTCTTGAATTCTTATTGCAATCACTATCTATCCCACCATCTAGCACTTTTTTGGGTCTTTTACTGTC
>JAQQSV010001740.1:24533-49177 GCA_028646515.1 Pseudochirops corinnae
AGCATACTTGAGAAAAAAACCTACTTGTTCAAGAAATATTTATGGAGTACCTTTTATATGCATTATATGCATGTCATTGTTTTAGACACTGCAGGAGATTAAAAAAAAAACATCCAAGGCATACTCTCTGCCTTCGAGAACTTTACAGTGTCTTTGTCTATATGAGACACTCTGAAGAACATTTAAATCACTCTAAAAAGACAGTAAAAGACCCAAAAAAGTGCTAGATGGTGGGATAGATAGTGATTGCAATAAGAATTCAAGAGAGAGAGAGAGATTACTAAAGGCTTCATGGAGGAAGAGTGACTTGAGTTGGACTTTGAGGAATGGGTAATATTTAACTAGAGAGAGAAGAGAAGGCAAGATATTCCAGCTAGAGGTAAAAGCATGACCTTTTCATGTATGGAGATAGAAATGGCCAAGGTTAATTTTTGAGAACAGCCTGAATGGACCAGAGGGTTTTTAGTGGGGAACAATGAGAGATGTGGACAGAAAGATAAGTTGGAGCCCAGATGATGAAAAATCTCAAGTATCAAACTAAGGAGTTTGGACTTTGTTCTGTAGGTAGTAGGAAACTATTGGTGAATGATGAGCTGAGGAGTAGTATGATGAGGAGTATTTTAGGGAAAGTCATCTGGTAATGGTTTGCAAAGCCTGTTGGAAGGAGGAGAGCTGGGCAGCACTTATGTTATTATGATGGTCTTGTAGACCTAGTGAGCACTCACTATATTTGGAGTCAGAGCATCTGCATTCAAATGTGTGGCTCTGCTACTTCTAACCTTTGATGTCCTGGATAAACCACTTCACCCCTGTGGGCCTCAGTTTCCTCATCAGTAAAATGAAGTGGTATACTTCATTACTTGAAGTTTCTTTCCATGTTGAAAGCTTGTGTTTCTGAGACTGGGAATGTGTTTATGAGCCTGTGAATTCTGAGGTTATGCAAGATGAAATTGAAAATGAAAAAAGGAAAGAACAAATGAATCCCCTCAACTTTTGGTTTCCATCATGGATTTGAATGAATAGGAGCAATGCAGTCCTTCTATTTTGGAGAAGCTTAACAGGGCAGGATATTGGGCACAGAGAGCTGTGAATACTTCCTATGGGCCACTCGGTGTTAATGTGGGGCATCTTTTCCATTCCAGCAAATCTCTAAGGTTTCATAGTAGTTATATCTCTGGTTATAAAACAATCAGGAAAAACCATTCTCTACATCCTTAATTTTGGTTCATAAAAATGTTGTCTGGAGGTAGTTGAAGGAAGTCTGTTCATGCTGCTGAAGAACTATGGCAGTTGTCTGTTGCCAGACCTTGTTTCCAAGCTGTAACTCAAGGACTTTGAGACCCAGGAAGAATTGAAGCAGAGTACTGCTCTGAAATCATAGGTCTAGTCCCTAAACCTAGCACCAATGCCTTCTAATCCAGAATCTATAAATATTTGTTTTAAATCTTAGATTTCCTAAATCTACCAAACATCACTCTTTTTGTATCCAATTATAGTAGTGGTTGTGGTAGAATTATTGGTAGGAGGTGTGGCCTTGTTCCAGAAAATTAGGTTTTCGTGTATGTTTTTCTCTCTAAGGACAATAAGAACAGCAACAATTGAGATGAAGTAGAGGAATAAAGGCATTTTTTGAAACATTCTTTCCACTTAGCGTTAACTCATGCTTCTAAGGCAAGATGTTATTCTGTATTGGGCCTAGGGATAGTTAGTTTTGGAGCTAGGGATAGGGAGTACACCTGTGATTTCATTGGAATAGCGAACTCCCAGGTGGGGAAACTCCCTTCACCAATACAAATTAGTGCTTTCTCTACGACTTCTGATCTCAGAGAGCTGCTTAGAACACTGGGAGGCTAAATGTTGCCCAGAATCATAGCTAGTATGACTCATCTTTTCTGGCTTTGAAGCTGACCCTCTATCCACAAAGATAATTAGCAGCTGACTAAACTGGCTTCCTCATGAAATTGTGAGCTTCTTGAGAGCTTTTTTTTTTTGTATCCTCAGTTCTTAGTACAGTGCCTGGAATACAGTAGGTGCTTAATAAATGTTTATTGACTGACTGAGAAAGAAGATGGACACAACTCCTCTGAGCCACATATTTAAGACAAGACGATTGAGCTAGCTCATCTGAGGTCCTTTCCAGTTCTAAATCAATGGTCCTATGAGTTACAGAGAAATTTCACTAGATTGAAAAGCTGGGTCCCTAAACTCCAAATTCTGTATTCTTTCTGCTGCTCCACAATGCTTCTTTTATGTGCCAGGCTCGTTATTAGTCATCATTTTTCTTTTCAAACAAGATAAATACCTTTCCATTTTGTAGGCAATTTTAACTGTTCTATATATTTTTTTTCTTTTTTCCACTGCAGATCTATCACAAAAGTAAGTTTCTAGAATGCTATTCAGGGCTGCTTCATAAATATGCTGAATGCTTGGCAGCTTACTAAAATCAGGAAAAATACCAGATAAGGGCACACCTTTGGTTTTTTTTTCTTAGAAGTATCTCTACCCCTTTAGAAGCCACAAATGATTCACCTGCTTTGATTCTATAAGAATTAAATCCATCCACCAAGAAATGAAAAATCAGGTTTATGGTCCTGCTAAATTATCTTGTTGTCTCTCTCCTATTTTTTTACAGACAAAACTCTGACTACAGTCGGAAAAAAAGTCATGATTCATGATGCAGAGCAGAAAGAGGGAGCCTGAAATCAACAAGGGGTGAGAGAGGTGACTCACTTCTGGTGAAGAAATTTCTGGCTTTCAAAATACAGCTTCTCCTGTGGGAGGAACCATTCAAACGTGACATCAACATGGATGATCCATTGTATGACATGTGCTGATTTGGAGAGGGATGATCTCCAACTCTCTCTTGCTTGCTCTCCATTTGTAAATCAATGCTATCATGTACAAATGAAAATCAATGTCTGCGTATGACTGCAAGATCATGTTTTAGCAATAAGCACATTGATAAAACTGAGTTCCATAGAAGATGGAAACACAGTTTCTAGTGCTTTACATCTGTCCAAGTCTGTGTAAGTGAAAGGACATCCTAGTTCACAGTCTCCATGCTTCTAAGGCAAGATGTTATTATGAATATTCAGGGATCATTTGTGAAAAAAAAAGCTGTATTTTGTTGTATGACAAATAGATATTTTTTAAGCAAACACTGGTAAGTCAAGTGTTGAAAATGTTGCATGCCTGTGTTAGAAAACAAACTCAAAACTCCTGTAGTCTGTGAATACAAACCTAGTCCCAAGGCTTTGTTTATTTAAAGCCCCTGTCAAGTAGTTTGGCTTTTTTACAGAGGCCCCTCTGTCTTTCCCATAAAAGTACTTTATGTGTCGATCTACTTATTGTTCCTGTGGGACTCATGAATGGATCTAAGGCTGGAAAGGACCAGAAAGCCTGGCTATAGCTTTCCCTTTGCTAACAGTTTTTCCACAAGGTGCTGAGAGATTAGGGTAATTCATTTCCCAAGGTTCTTGGCTATCCAAGGGGGAAAAAAAAGGCTACATTTGGAGCAATCTGTAAGTCAACAAGCTTTCATTAAGCACTTACTGTGTACATAGGTGCTAGGGCTACTAAGGAGAAGAACAGAATGGGTTTTCCAAACCTTGAAATGCTTTATGTGCTGGTGTCACAGATCCAGTGGATCTGTAGATGTCATTTTATGACCAGTGGGATTGCACTTCAGGACTGGCATGCTTGTCCCCTGGCTGCTTCTGAATGTTCAGTGGGAAGAACTGCCTCCTTTGAGCATAATTGTGCTCAACTTTGTGGTATGAGTTTGATGGAAAAAGGAGCAAGAGCTGGAGTGCCCTCGAGCCTTGGCTGAAAGCTCCTGAGAAGGCCATTAAGCTCATTTACTGTGCTGCCTGTATCTTAAAGCAAATGTGTGCCTTGAGTGATGTAATTCTGTCTCATGGAAGGACGACAATTGGAGCAGGCTGCTGAACAGAAATGATCCTGTTATTGATTTGACTTGTCCAGCTGTGAGGTTCAATAAATACAGGATACAAAAATGTTGGCAGTCCTGAGACAGTAGACCCAAGAGGAGGAAGCCTTGGAGCTCCCAGTGATGGATGGAGAGCCCTCTGAGCAGGTGGACAATTTTTACCACAGTACAGGAGATGATGAACCCCCAGGACTTCGTGGCTTTTTAACAGGGGCCCTGGACCGGACGTGCATGATTTTGCTTCGGTTTTGCCTCTTAGACCAGAGAAGTACCTGCATTCCAAACAAAGAGGAGATGGGCACTTCCCTTGTAGACAAAGCTGTATCAGTATTTTAACTGCAGGCTTCATAGAGTGACTGTACATAATTATATTCATAATTTAAAGGATTAACTATAGTAAGATGAATGTCGTGTTCCATTTGAAAATGTTTTATTACATTAAATCAAATAAAGTCTATTTATAGCTGCAATAAAGTAAATGATTTTTTTTTATTTAAAGGGCCAAAAAGGTAGAAATCATTCAGTCAGTCAACGAGCATTTATTAAGCTCCTACTATGGGACAGATATTGTGCTAAGTTCTAAGGAGAGGTAAAAAAAAAAAAAAAAAAACCAGATCCTGTCCTCAAGGAGCTCACATTTTGTGGGGGAGAAAAACATGCACATAACTAGGTACATATAAGATCTATCCAGAGCAGATAGAATGTTATCTCAGACAAGAAAATGCTTTTGCAAGCAGAACGGCAGAATTGGAGGGCTCCAAACAACAGACTTGACAGGTCTCCTAAATGAACAACGAATACTAATGGCAAGCTTGTAATTTAATTTTGTTGCCTAGATCCAGCCAATAACATTTTTTTGAATGACATTTTTTCATAGTAGCTAAATACTGATGCAGTGCCCACACATACTTAGGCAGCAGATAGCAGTCAATTAGGTCAGTAAATAAGGACAGGTTACTGGTTATATTTATGATGCCCTGCTACCTATGGCCACAAGTCAATTTTGTGACTAGATCCAGTGATGGCCCTACTGACCTTACCAAACCTTACTGAACAGTTTTTTGAAGTCATGCTCCAGTTTGAGAGTAGAGCATGGTTTCAGTCAAGAAATGATTATTGTATTTATTATCTGATCAAAGTGTTCCCTGACTTGCCAAGTATTTAGGGGAGCATCCTCTCTAGGAAGATTCTAAAGAGCTTCAGAAAGACAACCTTAAGTTAGATGTGAATGGTGCATTTTCATCCTACATCTTTACTGGAGTGATCTGGAGCTTCTTTTTACATTTCTTTCACACAATGATGAGGCTGATCTGCCTTGAGATGCTGTGTGAGAATTTAAGAGCTCTGACTTTGAATTCTAGTTCTGTTGTTTACTGGGTATATCAGTTTGGTTTCCCTTCTCCAGGGTTCAGCTTCCGAATTGTAAAATTAAGGGGTTAGACTTGATCAAAAGTTGTTAACCTGGGTCTGTGACCTTGTCTTTAACATATATATGACATACACATATAAAAACATATATATGTTGAAATACAGATACACACATATATATGTTGAAATACAGATTCAACATAATTGATTTCCTTTGGAACCCTATGTATTTTATTTTGTGCATTTAAATTTTGTGCTTTTTTCCATGAAGGAGGTCTATAGGTTTCACCAGACTTCCAATGGGTCAGTTGCACATAAAAGGTTAAGCATACATGGCCTAGGTGATCTCTAAGGCTTTCAGTTTAAGTGTTTTTTTCAGTTTCTTTAAAAAAAAAGGAATAAAGGAAAAAAACGTTTTTCTTGGGCCTTTTCAAACATTCTGTAACTGGAAATCACTCTGTTAATAACAGTCAATCAACATTTGTGTTACTGTTATTTAGATATGCCCAATTCTTCCTGACCTCATTTGGAATTTTCTCGGTAAAGAGACTGGAGTGGTTTTCAATTTCCTTCTCCAGCTCATTTTATAGATGAGAAAATTGAGACCAGCAGGGTTAAGTGACTTGCCCAGGGTCACACAGCTAGTGTCTGAGGCTGGATTTGAACTCAAGTCTTCCTGACTCCAGGCCAGCATTCTAACCACTGTACCATCTTGTTGGTGATTACTTAAGTGCCTTCTTTGTCCCAGGCACTGTGCAACGTGCTAGTGATGCAAAGACAGGTGATGCTCCCTGTTCTCAAGAATCTCCCAGCCTAAGGGGGAGGGGGGGAGCTCCTGGTCTAGTGGAAAACATTGTAATTATTATTATTATTATTATTGGCACTGAGAAACCAATCATGCCTATGCGACGGATAGATAGAGAAAGATAGATATAATGATAATCCTGCACTGCCCCCGCTATATGAAATTTAAAATTTGAGGGGTAAGTCAGCATTTGAAAATAAGAACACCTTTCCTCTTGACGTTTTCATTGTAGATTAGGTCCGAGTTTATCTATCATAAAACTATAGGAATGGATGCACTCATCACTTAGATGGAGTTGGAAAGGGCATCTTTTAATCCAACCTCCTCCTTTTGCAGGTAAGAAAACTGGTATCCAATATTTCTCCAGACAAGTGACTTGCCTAAGGTCACCCAGCTGTTATGAGCAGAGATTAGTAGGAATAGAGCCCTGATCTTCTGGCTCCTGAGGCCTGTGTTCTTTTCCTTCCAGCACGCTGCCTCTCCACAGGGGAACACTCAGACCAAAAATACAGCCTATGTTTCCTTTCCTTCAGTCACCGAGGAGTCTATACAGTCTATACAGTGGTACAGGGGACAGAGCACTGCAGCAGTCGCCGTGCAGACTTGCATTTTAGTTAATGCTCTGTGGCTTACTAGTGATTACATCTTGGGTAAATCCTTACTTGTAGCTCACTCTGCTTCACTCACAAGCTCATTGGGAGGAAAGCTCTTTGCGAAGTACAAATCACACAGCTTCTTGTGACTTTCGGCTTCAATAGAACTACCTTGAAACAACTGAGGCATCTCCTAAATGTGATTCCCTAGAGAGAGAGAGATGCTAAAACCCAGGAGAAACACAAGCACGGCAGGTTCCCAAGCAGTTTCTGTGACTGCATCTCTGAACAAACCCCTCACTGACAACCCCAAGGAAAAACAGTAAAGCTCAATCCTTGGTGTACATATTTATTTCTCCATTATCTTCGTAATGCATTGGGGTTTGGTGAAGGATTGGTTTTCTCACTCAGGCTTTGCTTAGGCTTATTTTAAAATTATTTTTAATTCACTAAACATGGTAAATAATATTCTGGGGAAAGGTGGGCTGGGTGATGGTGCTGGGACTCTGCTCCTGCTGCCCCTGGCTGCAGGTGACATGTAAGTAGAGGAAGCTGGGATAGTGGGCAAAATGCTGACTTTGGGTTCAAATTCCACCTCTAATACTTAGAGAAATTTGGATGAGTTATCACCTAACCTCCCTGGGCCTCAGTTTTTCCTACAGATGGGAGGGTTGGACTAGCACCTGGGGTGGGGAACCTGTGGCCTTGAGACCACATGTGACTGTGTATAGGTCCTCAGGTGTGGCCCTCAAACTTGGCTTCAAGGTCGCAAGTTCCCCACCCCTGGATTAGGTGGCCTCTGAGGTCTCAGCCAGCATTAGATCTGTGGATCCTACAAATAGTTGGGTAGCTTTTTTCTTGTGCCCTAGTTGTCTATGCTGACTGTTCCACAGTCCTAGATGGCTAGGATCAGTGATGGTTCCTGCTGCTGCTCTCCACATATGCTGATGTGTCCCTGGCAACTCAGAGGGAGACCACCGGAGACATAGAGATCTTTTACATGAAAAAATTTATTTATTTATTTTGTTAAATACATTCCAATTACATTTTAATCTGGTTCAGGCTGCACTTGGGAGTTGCTTTTCAGGATCAGAGTATCAATCAGGGGAAGGAGGTCTCTTTGATTACTTTAGATCACCTGTGACCAGCTGGAATTTTGGACAATGAGGGCAATTTTGTCCTCAACTTCCCAAGATACAATTCCTTGATTCAAGAGGACACAGTAAACTTGTCAAAATCAGTCTGAGCTGTGCAGAGGATAGCTAGCTAGCTAGCTAGATAGGGATAGATAGATGGATAGATACATGATAGATAGTTAGAAGATAGATGGATATATCTATATGTATATGTATTATATATATATGTACATAGTATGCACACATAGATGTATATTGTGTTTGTATACATACACACAAACCTATGTATATATTGTGCATATATGTGTGTGTATCTACATCTATGTACACACATATATAAACACTATATTGTGCATAGTAGGTACAAGTATTTCTGAAATAATTTTTGTTAATGTATTGTTATTCTAAGTCTTAGCATTTCTAGTTTAGAGGTAGACATGTCCAAACTGACAGTCTCCTCCTGCCATCAAACATCTCTCTAACCTAGGATATTTTAGGGGTAATATTTATAGGAATCTTGGACAAGGAGAATTTTTGTTTATTTGTTTTAGATTAGATCTCTTTGTTTTGCCCAGGACAGAAATAGAATGGCCACTTACAGGCATGATCCCAGTATTGATCATAGAGTTTTGACCTGCTCTGATTCCAACTTGGGTCAGTTTGTCCCTCTTTAAGTATCCTGATTCCCTCCCTGGTGCCAGACTTAGTACAGACATCTGATTAATTTTGGCACACCACAGCTCAGAACTCTACTTTGCTCAAGCTAGCCACCAGCCTCAGTCTACTAATTACAGTTGCATACCAGAGTGTCCAACAACAAGGAAACTCTCACAGTTATCTTATAAAATACAGATACAAAACTCAAGGTTGACATTTTGCTTCATCAAATAGAACATTAGTTACTTAATCTTCCTGAAATGCCTCTGGAGAATCATTCTCCCAAAATCATTCAATCTAACTTTGACCACCTGCTTCATGGGTTCTACAAAATTCCAGCTGATCACAGGTGATCTAAAGTAATCAAAAAGACTTATTTCCTTTGATTGATATTCTGAGCCTGAAAAGCAACTCCCAAGTGCAGCCCGAACAAGATTAAAGATGTAATTGGGATGTATTTAACAAAATAAATAAAAAATGTAATACCACATAGATAATGTTATTTGTGGTTTTCTAAGTCAATGTGTGGGTTGGGGGGAAGGGAATCCATTTCTATTTGTTTGCCACCTGGGCTTAATCAATTCAGGAAATCTGAAAAGAGGGTACTGCTCTTAGGTTGGTCATTATTCTAATCTAGAAATTTGTTACCTGGTTATAGGGATCCTTATTCATTTGGATGGGGAAAAATTATATCTTCATTACGAATTTTAAAAAACCCTAACATTATTTTGAGAAAGGATCCCAACTTGCAGAGGAGCCTGAGGATGTTAAAGATATTGCCTTTCTGAGTCTAGGGGAAGGCCAGAATCTTAATTAAACATGAGTATTTCTTGGAATATGTTTAGTTACCCCCATTAACACATTTTCTGGGGCTTTCACTTTCATTCTTGTCCTTATATGCACTCCTAAAAGAAACGGGTGTGTGTGTGTTGTGGAGAGCATTGTTTTCTAAGAATTTTGATTTCTAAGAAATTTGATTAGATACTCATAAAGTTTCCTTCAATTCCAGTCCATCTGGAAAGGATTTTAAACTGGTGATATTTCTTAATATTTTCAGTTGAACTGGAAGTGAGTTTTCTGATGCTTTCACAACTGTCATAGACTCACAAGCCTCCCTCAGCCCCATGACTGCCACTGGCTTCACTGGTAGGCTCTGTGTATAGGTATGTGTACTCCTCCATAGATTGCCTAAGCTCCTAAGCTCCCTGGCCCAGTAACCCCAGCTAGAAGGCTGATGTCTGCCAAGTAGGGAGAAATATCTTGGAAGCAGAGTGTGCAGGATATCAGGGATGAATCAGACAGGGATTAGGATAATCATTATGGATGTTTCACTGCACATGTGTGATGTAAGGGGAAAAGCTCCAGACTGGAACTTGGACTTGGGAGACCTGGGTTGAAGTCATTTTGTCTATTCTCCTGCATCATGATTACCCATAGAGATAATGGCAATCATGATGATGTCCATTTACACATCATTTTAATGTTCACGGGATACTTTTTCTAGTAACAGTCCCGGGAGGGAGGGTAAGCATCCCTAACCTTATGATAATTGGCACCCAAAACAATGACTTGGTGGTCATCTGCCTTTCTAGTCTTCTGATAAAGTTCAAATTGAATTTACTACGTATCAAAGTTATTTGGCATTTGTCCAAATCGTCAGTGTGGGAACTCCCTCCACCAACACGGATCTCAGTTTGGCTATAAATTTAATGGATAGACTTAGCATGTTGCTTAAGGGTCAGAAAGGTTAAGTGATTTGCTGATGGTTATACAGCAAGTAAGTGTCAGAGGTAGAATATGAACCCAGGTCTCCCAGAGTTCAGGTGCAGCATTCTATCCATTATGCTTCAGTGTTTCTCTGTGAGCATTACATGATATTTAATAAGGCAGGAAATGGGATCACTCCATTTTAGCTGTTTCAGTACTGAAAGGATCAGTGATTTCATGGGTCTAGGTATTTATTGATATAGATTGCTGTTCCACTTCATCTTTGTAGTTGTTCATTGAAAGTTGTGGTGGCCCCAAAATTTAATGCCCTCTGGCCACCCTGGTGACTGATCTCTCCAGCTATGCTGGTCCTTCGAGAACAGAAATGCTGTATGTCACTGACAGCTATAACTAGCCATTCAGGTAACTGGGACAAGAATCACATAATGCACGTGGGCCATTTGAGGGAGTAGGAGGAAACCTTGGACATCCAAACACATCCCCCTGTAGGGATTCTGGATCATTTCCACAGTTCAAGGATGGGAAGAGATAGGTCATTTCCAGAGTATAATATTCCTTAAGTATTCTGCTTAATTGAATTTTCTGTCATATACCTAGTCAACTCTCATTTATCTATGCTAATGAGGAGGAAAAGAGCATACAATACAAAGAATGATATTTGAATGTTTTATATTTAATTGCAGCATATTCTCAGGGAAAATACACAGAGAGGCACTCTCACTGATTCCTTCCTGTTCCCAACTGTTGTAGTAGGGTTCTGTGATTTCAAGAAACATATATTAAAACCTCACACTAAACTGATCTTACTATTAGGTTTATTATAGTATACAAATCAATTCCAAGGACATTCTCATATGGAAAATATAGTGAAAAAAAAACCCAAACCATACACAAGGTATATATGTTTCAATTTGTTGTCATCCTTAGGTCCATGCTTTGGCCTGGTGCAAAGAAGCTGAGAATAAAGATTTAATCATATATGCGTATCTGTGTATGGATATATACATGTATATGCATGTTATATATATTTGTATAGATACACATGCACATATAACCACATATGGTATGTGTATACACATATATACATACATGCATATATAAGTATATATGTGTGTGTGTGTGTATACACTCACATACACACATACTAATGTCTAGAACTGGTTCATCTTTTACATTACTGAGTGATTCTCAGTATAAGTCAATTAACATCAATGGTCGAAATGACCGGCTGAGACCTGTCACAATACAGAAGAAGACCTGTTCTAACATTTACTTTGATAATGGGAATTATAACCAGGAAGTTGAAGCAGACTTACTCAGCAAAATACAGAAACGATGATTTTTTTGAACACTGTGGATATTAGCCAGTGAACAGGACTGGTGCTGGCTTTATACAATGTTCATAATCCATTAGAAGGTACATATGTATATTTTGTGGCTGAAGTTTATGATGAACTAGAAACTGAATGGATTATTAACATCCCTACATTTGTACTGGATTGATCCAATTAATTTAGATCTTTTCACCTAAAGCAGGTAAGAGTGATGCCTTCTTACTGTCTTCTTATCATAAATATATATATATATATATACACACACATATATGTATGTATGCATAAACTCTTAATTAGCTATTTTTGTTCTCTCCTCTGGAGAGAACACAAGGGAAGTAAAAATTAAGTTTTTTTCTTTCGCTTTCCTTCTGACATTTACGATTCACCCCATGCAGCAATCTTTGATCCTCCTCTCTTCTCCAATATAGGGTTAAAAATACTCTCTTGGGTTGGCCCTAGCTTTCTGAGCCCTTTAGCACTTTGAACTCTATTTTACACATTTTGAACTCTTCTGCATTTGTCTCTCATTACCTTCCTTTACTTTTAGTCTCTGTATACTCATTGACAGGTTCTACTGCTCTGTAACCATCTTAGTGGATATCCATAAGCATTTTTCTCCCTTACCCTTTCTTTTCCACTTATAGCCTTTTCCATTATTTTTGCAAAACCTGGAGGAAATGAATTCTTTCTGGCTCTTCCTGGAGATGTTTCATCCTTAGCCAGGGCCCAGAAATCAAAATTCCAGTCTCAGACACCATCTTTTCAAGTACCTTTTCACTTACCAAGTCTGTCTTTCTCTTCTGAAACCTTTGCTTTTAATTAGCAGGGGTAATTAAAGTACTACTTATGCACGTAAAGATTTTAGACTATTGTCCAACATTTCCTAATCTGGAAGTATCATTTAGGTCCATGTGGATCACCAAAAGTTCTTAGTAATGATTTTGGTTTGAAAAGTCTTTGGAAGTCCTCTGTCATATCCCTGGAATACAGGGATTATTGGTTCAAAAAAGAGCCTCATCAGAAAGTCTCCAATCATTATTACGTAGCCCTTCTGCCTCCATGTCCAGTGACCTTTGAAGAATACAATTATTTCTCCAAAGATCCATTGCTCGTTGCAGCTGTTAGGAGTTTTCTCCAAAGATTCTAGTCTAAGTCCACTCTAACTTTTTTTGCTATCTCATTCTCAAGTAGGAGCATAAAAAATGAATAAAGCCCCGTGAGGGTGTCCCTAATAAAGCCACTGTATCTGAGCACAGAGCTGCTAATGATTACAAAGGGGATTCACCATCAGAATAGCTTTGCAAGAATGTAGGGCAGACTAAGAATTGGACTGAAGTGAGCACAGAAGTTTTGACCATAAGCAGAATCTTTTTCAAAATTAAGAAATTTAAGTCAATTGATCAAAGTCTTGTGTGAAACAGGGGAGTTGCAGTATTTATTTAGACTTTAAAAACAACATTTAAAACTTATAAAGTGGGACTTCTAGATCATGTGACCAACAGGGTGAAAGACTAGACATATTCTCTGATCCTCATGATCTCTCAAATCTCTACAAAATAATAATTATGTGTAAGAGATAAACTCTGCAGCTGTCTCCACAGGCCAAGACATCAAGAACCCTAATAAGGCAACAGACATATTGAATTAATGGTAGAAGAAACTAATCCCTAAAATGTTCACTCAGCAACCTTTTTTTCCACCCTCCTCCATGCTATGACAGGGTTGTACAATGAGACCCACAGGCTTGTGCTCTGGAATCCACTCAACAATTTCCCTACTGGTGCTATAATCTTTGCTGGAACAACTCAACTTTGTTCCCTCCCAACTTCCCACCCTCCTCCACACTCCTCTACTCAGGAGAGGTTGAAGTATAGGAATGTGGGTGTTTAGGGTGGCAGCAGTCAGTCAGAGAACTCAGGAACATGTAACTAGGAAATCCCCAGTATGAGAAGAGGTTGAAATAGCTTCAAGGTCTAGCCCTTAGGGGATCTATAATCAAAGAGGAAGGAGTCAGGAAATAAGTGACAGGGCAATATAAGGACTGAAATTACCAAAGATCTCCAGAGGAAGAAAACTCAGTTAAGAACTTTGAACACCAATAGAAAACCTAGATATTAAAAACAGAAGCATGACCTCCAGGACATCTAAATGATTCTAAACATCTCGGAATAATTATTTCAAGGCAAAGGAAAATTAATCAATTCTTGATGAAGCAGAGGACCTTTTGGATTCCCAAGAAAGCATGGGACCATAGCAGGATGTTCCCAGATGGCTTAAAAGGGAAATGAGAATTGTGAAAACATAAATAATTGGGAGAATAGAAAAAAATTTAGTTTACAGTGGCAAATCTCACCAAAGAAACCAAAGAGAGTTCAACTGATTGGAAATGCAAACGCACAAAAATGAAGGACAATTTGGAAGATGAGCAAAAAGCAATACCATGAAAAGAAAACACAATCTCTATACAAATAAAAGCTATCGATCTCTGAGACAGAATGCATAGAGAGAACTTAAGGTTTGTAGCTCTCCCAGAAGAATATGACAAGTAGAAACACTTGAACACTATAATCTTTGAAATAATACAAGAAAACTGCCTAGCACTTCTGAAGACAGAAAACAAAGAGCCAATCAAAAGACTCCACAGACTGCCTCAAGAAAAAAAATATACAAACAAAATCTGTGTTGCAAACTTCAAGACACAGTAGCTAAATTTAACAGTTCCATTAACAAATAATACATTCAGCAAATAATGAAGAAAAAGGTATTCAAATTTAAAGGAAAAGAAATTTGAACAACACAAGATTGTTCTGTACTCATAAAAAAAGACAGAAAGAAATGAAATGTATTCCTAGGAACATAGAAACCCAAGGTACAATCCAATGTGAGACATGCACTGCAAACCCAAGCCTAATCAACAACCAAAAAATGAGTGTTCAATAAGAGAGATGTGCCAAAACAAAACAAAACATGTAAGTAGAGTATTTGCTTTGAAAACATTTCAGACAACAGACCGCCCCCAAAAAAGGTGAACAAATATAGCAATCAAGGAAGGCATAATTAGTGAAATAAATTAAACCCTAGAAAAAAAAGGAAGAAAATAATTATAGAAAGGCACATCTGGGGTTCAACAACAGCAAGAATAACATAGAGGGGCCATTAAGAGATTTCTTTCTAGAAGTGAGGAAGGAAATATAGGCGAAAGTGAAATTTATGTAGAAGTGATAGTGGAGGAACAACCCTGAAACCTCAGGACACTTCACTTATAGATGAATCAAGGTTTTGTGAAGTTAAATTGCAGAATGGGAGGATATATTTACAAAGGAAAAAGCGATGAAGAAGAGAGAAAGGAATATGTGACATACCCTAATTAAGTCAATGGTAAACAAGGAATGGAAAATATCCTATAGTCTTTCAGGAGGAAGAGAGGCTACAGAAGAATGGGCGAGGTGGCAAAAGGAGAGAATGAAATGTGAAAAGAAAGAGGGAAATCTCTGGTTAATGGTGAGAAGTAGTTCCATTGAATCTTTCAAGGGGGGAAAAGAGATAATCCAAAATGGGAGATGGGGACCTTACAAAGGGTAAAATCTACACCAAAACACCAAAGGTGTTTAAAGAAATCACTAATGTTGAGAGAATTTTGAGCCTCAATACATACTGTGCTCTTTTTTATTCTTTTAGGTGTGACCTCTTAGAAATTATAGGACCCTGGCAGGATCCTAAGATTGTAGAGACCCCCTGACAATGGGGAAAGTACAAGAATAGATAAGCCGTAGTCCCTACACTCATCGGACTTACAGTGTAGTGTAAACTACAACATTTACACAAATAACTGTAATACAAAATTACGCATAAGTCATTGTCCAGAAAAAGTGCTAATGAGTGAAGGAAAGGTCATTCATTATTTACCCAGAGGATCAGGAATGGTATAAAGCCAGTGGCATTTGAGTTGGGTTTCAAGAAATGAGTAGTAGTTTAATAAGTAGAGGAAGTAGGGCACTTCTAGGAATAAAATTATTAATGAGCAAGGCTCATTTGCAAGTGCAAAGGAATGGATGTAGGAAAGTCCAGGACATATATAGGTCATAGTTTGGTTGTAGCCAAGAGGACATGGAAGAGAGTAGTATGAGACAAAACTGAAAATAGATAGTGGGACTGGATTATGAGAGACTTTAAGACAGTCTAAGGAGTTTGAACTTTACTTATCAGCAACAGGGAGCCACTGAAAGATTTTAACAAAAGAATGAGATGATCAGATCTGCATTGCTAACTGAATCCACATTCATGCTTTTTCACATCTAGGACCTGTCTCTATCTGTCACCTTCTTAATGGGTTTTATCTCATAATTATCTTCTATTGGGGACTCAGAATATCAAGTCAGATATCAAATCTGTCCAGAGCTTATCAGTCTCTTTCCAAATGTTGCTACCACAGGGATTGGTTCCTGATCTATAAAATCTGGCCTATAGGGTACCTCTAAATCTATGTTTCTATGAATTATTCTGGCAGATGTACTATAAGGGTTGTCCTGACTCTGCAACTGCCCTCATACACACTCACAATGACTCTTTCCAGAACTAGGCTTAACAACCAGCTCTGGGAACTCCTGTACTGCTGAACAATCTGTTGTCTACTAGTTTAGGGTCTACATCAGAGTTCTTTCAAACACACGGTATCCCTAACCCAGTAGGGTAACTGGAGGGTCAACAACCTCCTAACTTTACCTAGGTGACCATACCTAGTCATAGGTCTGTAAATACACACTTACAAACAACTTTTAATGAGATACTTTCAGATATATGCACTAACTCATAGCTTTTACTGACAAACAAATCCATTCACTGATCATATCAAAGACACATGTGCTATTTAAATCTATACAAACATAACCCCACTTCATTTAATATAAACACAAAAGGTGAGGCATCTGATTCAGTTAATCAGTTAGACAAAAGTATAAACTAGATATGAGCAATTTCTTAATCAATTTGAGAGGAATAAAGTATCTTTAGATAAAAACATGAAATACATCACACAAGAAATGCCTCGTGATTGGCTGAATGATTCAGATACTCTTATGGGTCAATGAATATAACAGAAAGCCAATTTGGGATTGAAAAGTTTAGTAGAAAGCCAGCCAAATGGTAGTGGAGCTCCAACCAAACCCTTGAGAAGAGATCAATCCTCTCCACTGCCCCAACTCCATGAACCCACAGTGAGTGGGAGCCAATAGCAACTGTCAAAGAAAGGGTAGTGGCCAATGGCAGAGGAAATTCCTACAGACATATGTAAAAGGTATTCACTTGAAGAAAGCAGCATCTTTAGGGATTGGGACCTGTCATCATGGAGAAAAGTAGCAGTTATGGACCCTGTTCCAAATGCAACAAAGAACTATGCCTAGGAGGAACATCTATGAAGAGAGAAAAGAACTTCCAGTACACAAGTTGTGCTTACTGCTTTGCCCCACCTATATACCTTATGCATGGGCCCCTTTGGGATTCTGCACTGGTATTTTATTACCAAAGATACTTTACCTTGCCCTAACCAACTTTTACCCAAGAGTAGGGTAGGTGACCTTGACCCATAGTAACCTTTATCCAACCCAGACTCTGTTAGCTCAGCCCAGGAGCAAATGATATTAAATATATTTATTAAATGTGGGGGCCTGGTATTTGTTATAAGAAGACAATTATGCTGCATTTCAAATCCAACCGTATATACTCTGAAAGATCCAACCTCACATCTCTAACTACCTTTTAGATATCTCAAATTGGATGCCCAATAGACATCTTAAACTCAATAAGTCAAAAGCAGAACTCAGTATCTTTCTCCCTAAACCTTCCCTACCCCTGGCCTTCCCTATTACTGTAGAGGGCAACACCATCCTCCTAGTCCTTCAGGATCACAACCTAGGAGTTATCCTGAATTATTCACCATCTCTCACCCTTCCCTCCCCCCACTGTCCTCTTTTTCAAGCCATTGTCAAGGCCTGTCAATCTCACCTTTGCGACATTTCTTGAATATATCCTCTTCTCTCCTCTAACATTCCAGCACTCTAGTGTAGACCCTCATCATCTAATGTATTGATTATTGCAATAATTTGCTAGTAGGTCTGCCTGCCTCGAGTATCTTCCCACTCCAATGCATCCATCAGCCACTAAAATGTAGGCCCAATAACATCACACACACACACACACACACACACACACACACACTCTCTCTCTCTCTCTCTCTCTCTCTCTCTCTCTCTCTCTCTCTCTCAATAAACTCCAGTGGCTTCCTATTGCCTGTAGGAGCAAATAGAAAATGCTTTGGCATTCAAAGTCCTTCACAACTTAGCCCTCTCCTACTTTCTAGTCTTCTTATACCTTACTCCCCAATATGAATTCTTTGATCCAGTGACACTGGCCTCCTGGCTGTTCCAAGAACAAGACATTCCATCTCTTGGCTCTGGAGCATTCTCTTTAGCTGTACCCTATGGCTGGAATGCAATGACTCCTTTGCTCTGACTACTGACCTTCCTGGCTTCTTTTAAGTTGCAACTAAAATCCCACCATCTACAGGAAGTTTTTCTCAATTCCTCTTAATTCTCGTGCCTTCCTCTGTTAATTCTTCTCTATTTATTCTGTAGAGAGCTTGCTTTGTATATATTTGTTTGCATTTTGTCTCTATCCTTAGATTGTAAGCTTCTTGAGGGCAGGGACTGCTTTTTGCCTCTTATTTTATCCCTAGCACTTTGTACAATGCCTTGCACATAATAGGTGTTTAATAAATGCTGATTGATTGGTAGTAATAGTCACCTCTCACTGGGGACCCTCTCTGACAACATGAATGGGCACTGGGGAACTGACTCCAGAGGGGGTACAGCACAAGTATGATGACTAGGTAAGCCACTCTCTCAAATTTTTTCATTGTATCTCAGCTCAACTACCCGAAGTCTGACTTAATAATAACTATTTCTGTCTTTTTTCTTGCTTTTTGGAGTGGGGAAGGCAGGGCAATTGGGGTTAAGTGACTTGCCCAACGTCACACAGCTAGTAAGCGTTAAAGATCTGAGATCAGATTTCAGCTCAGGTCCTCCTGACTCCAGGGCCTGTGCTCTATTCATTGTGCCATCTAGCTACCCCAATAATAACTATTTCTACTCTGAACCTGGGCTCAGAAAAGATCTTGAAGCTCTATTTATAGTTTTGAGGAGGGGGGAATGGAGAGATGGTCAGCCGTGATCCTTCCACTTTAACATATAGGCAATGGTTTCCACTATAGTTGTCTAGGGGTTAAGTTAGCTAAAAGTGAGCAAGGTAGGACGGAACAAAATTTGGTTCAGATCCCATGGCACAAGTCTGAAGACGGGGGCAGTGACTTAAAGGGAAGCTGTGACATGTGTCATTATTATTTAAGATGAAGGCCATTGGAGTGGAGAGAAGGGAAAGAATGTAAGAGATATTGTGGAGGCAGAATCAACAAGATCAGACAACTGGTTACATATGGAGATTGAGAGAAATGGAATAGTTAAGAGTGATTCCAACTTTGTAAACCTGGGTAGTTGAAAAGGCAGCAGTGTCCTCAATAGAAATGATGTAAATTTGGAGAAGGAATGGAGGGATATTGGGGAATATATGATGCCTTAAAGCTTATGATGTGTGGTAAGATAGGATTCCTCTACCCTTGCAGTAAGTGATGTTGGGGGTGAAGGGCAAGATGGAGAGATAATACAAGAAGGGACTATATGGAATGATTCTTGTGTTTACCATAAGAAAGGGGGTCCTGAGAGATCTTTGTGGCCTTTGGAAAGTTCTATTGGTAGTAAGCATCGGGCACTCTCTGGATCGGTGATTGGGCCAAATCACATGAGACAATAAAACTCTATAGGCACATCTTTGAAAGCTTTGATTTGTGTTTGCTTTAGCAGCACATATATTAAATTTGGAACAATACAGAGAAGATTAGCATGGCCCCTGTGCAAGGATGATATGCAAATTCATGAAGTGTTATTTTTTGTGATATAAAAAACAGAAAAATGTCAATGAAAACTTAGTTTAAAAAAGAAAAAAGTGAAAGTCTTGATTCCTTTGTTCCTCTGTGATTATCATCCTCTGTGACATATAATAGAAAGAGTCCATGTCTGAAAAATAGTTTCAAGAGTTAACATTGTTTGGAGAGGTGGGGAGAATGGAGATGAGAAGATACATTCATAGACGGCTGCAATGTTTCAGAAAAGGGACAATGAAGGCCTCCATCAAACTTGGTGCCTGCTTTCATGAAACTTAGAATCTTAGCAGGAGGTTGCAATCCAGTAAAACTGATTTGTATTAAGCTACAGGAATGCAAACTAAATTGATGTCTTAAATGTCAAAAGCTGGAGCCAATAAAAGTCAGCCAGCCATCTGTTGCTATATAGGCTCTCTGCTTTGACTATGGGAAGGCCAGTGCTTTTTCTTGAACTGAGCACAGATTCACTGGAGGCCCCACAGCAAAGAGCAGGTTTTGGAGGGGACTCCTAATCAAAGTTATTTTGAACAGCATGGGATTTGTCTCTTTCTTCTGCCAATCTTGAAGCAAAACCATAAGGACATTCTCCAGCTCCTTCAGGCAAAACTGAATGGGGGCCTTTAGTTAGCATCCACAGGGGTTTTGTCTGAATGTTGGAGGTAATGGCTTAAGGTTTCTATCTTGTTTTATCGGTATAGATCCAATGGGAAGTGAGAGAGGGATTGTCATAGTTCTCAGATCACAGAGATATAAGCACAAGGACTAATATTTAGACTTACCGCTGTAATCATGCTAGCCCTTTCTTAAATGGCTTTTCATTGAAAAAGTGATATTATATTAGGAACTGAGCTACACTTAGCACCTGATGCATCTCTTTCAGAATAAAAGGTTACCCATTAAGTCATTTATTCACAGGGCTCTCACAAGTTACCTTGCAGTAAAGTTTATATTATGTGCTTTTAAGCCTATTTCCAGGGTTTTAAGATTTCTTTGGCTGAATCAATTGAGAGAAAAGTTGGTCAGTTTGTTACTAATCTGTGTCTTAGACCACTAAAAAAATAGGCGTCAATGATTATAAACCCTCAAAGATACGTCCTGAATCCTGGCAAAGTAGACATTTAGCTAGTGGGCTTTCCCAAGGAGGCTAAAGATCTTTCATGTATTCATTAATTCATCTAATGGTGCAATGAAAAAAAATACCTACTATGGGCAAAGTACTGGGCTAGCCTCAGAGAATGGGAATTGGAAATTAAGATGGATTGAGGTGTAATTTCTGCTTTTATGAAGCTTAAACATCTGGTGGGTGTGGGTGGGGATGGGGGTAGGAATATTCAACAAGGACAACACATATCAGATATCTCTTGAAGTGCAACACAACAATGAAGAAAAAAGATATTTAAAAATGTTGACATTGGTGAGGAAGAAAACCTTCCTCTGATATCTTGTCAAGTCATGGTGGTGACCCTGCGTTCTTCCCACCCCCGGAGCCAGTGCTCTATTCACTGCACCACCTAGTCTCCCCTAACCCTGCATTCCTAAAGGCTGTGACCTCAGAGTGAAAACCCTAGGCAGTCTTGCCAAGGGAGAAAAATTTTACTAGTGCCAGACTGATGGAAGGTCACTATGCCTGTCTTCTGAGGGCCAATCTACCCAAGTTTAAAGGGACTACTCTTTAGGTAGGTTATAGGGTAGTGAATTTTTCAGTTGTAGTACCTCTCAAAGACTATCTAGAAAGTAAATTATAGAGGGATTGCAAAAATCACTTACTTTTGAAGCAATAAACTATTAAATAAGGTGTAGTGTCCACCTATCCATGCAGACTGAAACAGAAGCAAAGGAACTAATAATGAAAGAAAAAACCCCAACCAAGTAACAACAAAAGAGATTATAGTCTAGGAGCACAGAGATAGAATAGGGATTGTACCTGTGATTCCATTGGCCTAATAGTATTATCTAAAATGAAAAACTTTATAGATCCATTATATTTTGGTCTGGTGAGAATAAATCCAGAATATTATATTCTAGGAACCACATTTGAAGAAGTACCCTGACATGCTAGTAAAGGTTGACCAGTATACCATGTCATGTATGGAAAGGAATATCTCTCTCCCCTTCAACATAGTTATGCTTACTCTCACTTAAAATTACTGAATCCATCGGCTTTTTCATGAAGGTTATATTTTTTTCCACACGAAGAGGTTCAGAGTATGACAGTCAGGTTCTTATATCTGTTGAGTCTTTCTCCTTGTTATTCTCCTAATACTGGCATTGCTCTATAGGAGAGGGATGGAACCCAAAGCACACTCCAGTAACTTCAAGATTCAAAGAATCAGCCAGACATGCCAAACTCTGTTAGTCCCAGTGCCCTCTCTTTCCACAATCCCACAGATTCAGTTTCCTTCACTAGAGGTTTCCTAACTGTTGGATTTCACATGAATCACTTGCTCTATGCTCACTCAAACTGATTCACGTTATGTGTTCTCTCCTTCTTGCTTTGTTTCCACCATTCTATTTCACTCAGAAACCACTCAATTGTTTAATGCAAATACAGTGTCTATACATGATTCTTTCTATAATTGCTCCAAGTTCAATCATCAACAGACTCAGGATCTGGATCAAGCTAACACTCAACCAAGATGCTTGATCATCAGGGTCAAAGGAACATACTGAAATTTCTTAATTAGCTGGAATATTTGTGACAACTGTGGGCAGCCATGTGCCTCAAAGTAAGGATTCTTATCCTGGGTTCCACAGAGTGCATGGTTAAATTTCAGGGAAATCACAAATTTGGAAAGGATAAAAACTACATCATAATTTTTACCAACATCTAAATGAAATGTAGCATTTCCTTAAATTGTTTAAAAACATTATTCTAATAAGGGTTCCCTAGGCTTTGGAAGATTGCCAAAGGGAACCATGATACAGAAAGGCTAAGAACCCCTGTTCTATGAACTTCCACATGCAACTATTTTTCAACTCATTTAGTCTCATTATTTTCCTTATAGTCAAGAGATTGCCCCTTTAATTAGAAAAGAAAAAGACTTCAACCCCCTTCACTCTGAAGCTATAGGTCCCTGCCCCAGCTCTACTTAATGGTCATATTTGGGGTCCTCTTGGCTGAGAGTGGATGTCAATGGCAACCGTTTCTCTTTGAAACACCAAGCCTGAGGGCTTCCCCCTCCCAGCTTGATTTTTTTTTTTCTTTTTCTAATTCTTGGGGCAATGCCCTGACTCACTTCTAAAAAAAAGGCCTCCACTGAATGGGTGTTACCTCACTCTCAGTGAGTACCTGCAAAGGCCTTAACCTTAAAAAGGCCAGGGTCTTCCATTGCATCCTGGGTCATCTCCAGTCATCCTGATGAACATCAGGTCACTGGATCCAGATGGCTCTGGAGGAGAAAGTGAGACTGGCGACCTTGCATGGCCTTTACTCACTCAAATTGAAGTCAACTGCAAGTCATGTCATCATTTCCCTGATGGCATGGTCTTCTTCGAAAACAAACACAGTCTCCTTATAGCTCACCTTCTATTTCTCTTCCCACCTCTGATTCAATCTGTCTTATTCTTTTCTACTGTAGATCCATCCTCAAATTTCTCATCTCTTTTTCTCTGGGATGCTTTACCTCCAAGGGGCTGATCACTACCCCAGGCTTTCCTTAGTGACTCCAATCATATTCATTGGAACAGCTACCTGAAACAACATCTTAAAAGACCTGGACCTCCCAGTGAAAACTCGAGCTTAGGCCCTGTTCAAAATGGATTTGTCCTGGGGATTGGAAACCTACATCCAATAATTCCCCACCATTTCCACCACTACTATCTCCTGTCAGGAACCTAGGTCTAAATATAATCCATAAGCTAAATGTCCCCACTGGTCACTTCCATCAAAATACTGTGGCACTTGCCTGTACAGTTCTAAATAGTGTTCCCACCCTGTCAAAATGAAGAAGTCAAAATCCTCCCAGTCAATATTGCCCAAGTAAGGCTACTGTTTAAAAGCCCCCCTTTTCCATTAGTGGGTAGTTTGTTTATAAACTAGCCTGCCAATTCTCCAGGGGTTCCACCAGCATAAGTCAGCACCAGTCCCTGAGTCTTGACCTTCCCTCCAATGTTTGGTCCTGGAAACTCCTCTCTCTTTACTGTTTTTAGCACCCTATTCCATTGGACCATAGTGGAACTGACAGCTTCACCTCTCCGTATTGTATTTCCTCTTAATAAAGCTTGTTCTCTTTATTTTCTCTCTTCTGCATCCCATCTTGAACCAGAGTTCTTTAGAAACATGAGCCATTGACCAGACCACCCCTGCCTTCTGTACAAGCAAAGCTAATGTCACCAAGATTAAGAGGGAAGTGAGAAACTAGGGAAGAATTTTTACAACCAGTGTCTCTGATAAAGGCCTCATTTCTAAAATATACAGGGAATTAAGTAAAATCTATAAGAATACAAGTCATTCCCCAATTGATAAATGGGCAAAGGATATGAACAGGCAATTTTCAGAGGCAGAAATTAAAGATATCTATAAGCATATGAAAAAATGCTCTAAATCACTATTGATTTGAGAAATGCAAATCAAAATAATTTTGAGGTACCACATCTCTCTAGCCAGATTGGCTAAGATGACAAAACAGGAAAATGACAAATGCTGGAGAAGATGTGGAAAAATTGGAACACTAATGCATTGTTGGTGGAGCTGTGAACTGATACAACCATTCTGAAGAGCAATCTGGAACTATGCCCAAAGGGCTATAAATAATTGCATACCCTTTGACCCAGTAATACCACTTCTGGGGTTGTATCCCAAAGAGATCATAGAAGTGGAAGACCCATATGTACAAAAATATTTATAGCAGCTCTCTTTGTGGTGGCAAAAAACTGGAAATTAAGGGGATGCCCATCAATTGGGAAATGGCTAAACAAGAAAGAAGTTGTGGTATATAAATGTAATGGAATACTCTTGTGCTATAAGAAATGGGGAGGAGATGGACTTCATATTTACCTGGAGAGGCTTATACAAACTGATGCTAAGTAAGAAGAGCAGAACCAGGAAAAATTTGTGCACAGTCACAGACACATCTTATGTGTGA
>JAQQSV010001741.1:0-24435 GCA_028646515.1 Pseudochirops corinnae
AAAGAGGGGGAGAAAATATGTAACTCAAAATCTTGTGGAAATGAATGATGCAAACTATAATAAAATTAAAAAAAAAAAAAAAAGAAATGCCCTCTCGAAAGAAACACATAATTCTAGAACTAGAAGGCCATCTAGTCTACTATTACCTGAAGAATGAATCCCATCTAACACATACGCACCACAAAGGCCTGAGACCTACAATAATAGGGGTAGTTCACTGCATTTGCTAGACATCTTGGCACGAAATTACCTCCTTATATTTGAGCTAAAAATTGCCTTCTTAAAAACTCCATCCCCACTCCTTTCTCCTTTTGGGGCAATAAGTGTGATCCTATTTCCACATGACAACCCTACAATACTATTGTGTCCACCCACCACACATTTCTTCTTTGCTAATCTAAATACACCAAACTCCTTACATAAAATTCTTTTATGACATGTTTTTTTCTAATATTTTCAACCCACTACGGTAGCTCTCCTATGGAGATACTTCACTCTACCAGTGTCCCTTCTAAAATTCAGCGGTCATAAGGAGGCACAATATTCCAGATATTTAGAATGCATTCTCTTCCACATCCCTGCTTTGGAAAATCCCAGGCTTCCTTCAAAGCACAAGCCATTTTTATAAAGCTTTACAATTTATCAAGTGCTTAAGTGCTTTCTTCAAAACAACTCTAGGAGAAAGACAGTACAAATATTATTATTATTCTCTTTTTGAGGAGGAGGAAACAACTTCAGATAAGTGATTTGCCCAAGGTCACAGCAAATGAGTGGCAGAAAAAGAACCTGAACCCAGTTCTTTCTACCCCAAGTTCACCACCCTGGAAAAAAATCTTCTACCAGGCAACATTAGAATCTTTGTGTCGGAAACTGTAATATATGAATCCTTTCCCAATACCTCCAATCTCTAGTTTTTTCTTTCCTTTTGAAATTACTTTGTGCTGCCTTGTAAATATTTTTTTTCACTTATCTGGGTATATGTTGCAACTCCTCCAGAAGAATGTAAACTCCTTGAGGTAAAAGACTGTTTTGTTTTAGTCTTTGTACCATTGCTCACCATCCTGCCTACAATACCTAAGCACATTGTAAGTGCTTAATAAATAGCCGATCCTCATTATTTGCAGATGCCCTATTTGTGAATTCTCCCACTTAAAAAAATTTATTTGTAACCTCAAAATCAATATGGCACTCAGCAAAAAACCTGAGTCTCCCAAGTCATCTAACATACATATTCCCAGATCAGGTCAAACAAGGCAACACTGCCTTCTTGTTTCAGTTCTTACACTGTATGCAACTGTCCTTTTCAAGGTCTATTTAGTACCATGTTTTTAGCATTTAAGTGCTGCTATTGGTGAAGTTACTACCTTTAAAATGGTGGCCAAGTATGGTGCTAAAGTGCTTACTGGTATTTCTAAGCACAAGAAGGTTACAAAGTGCTTTACAGAGAAAATATATCTCAAGCATGAGTTACAATACTGTTGGCGTTAACGAACCAGCAATATGGTACATCTAGAAAAAGGAACAGGAAATTCACTAATCTATACCAAAGGTCACTCCAGAAAGTGCTAAAGTAAATGTTGTGACCAGAGTCCAGTAGGAACCTAACTGCTTATTTCCCCTAGGGCAATGGTTCAGTGTTCACTAATTCAGTGTTCATGCTGACTTTATAGAACATAACTACCACAAATGACTAGCTTCCTTCAAATCTCAGATAAATTCCCACCATCTGCAAGAAGCCTTTCCTGCATCCTCCTTAATTTTAATGTCTTCCCCCTGAAATTTTGCCAGCTTATCCTGTCCATATCTTATTTGTCCATAGATGCTCACACATCTTCTTCCCCATTAGAGTGTATATTCCTCTTCCTCAAGGGTAGAGACTATGTTTGCCTTTCTTTGCATTCCCACCACAACACCACTTAATAAATGCCAGTTGACTGACTGAAATTCAATGTAGGATCCTATACTTCATTCTCCTTTCACTTCTTTATTCTGTACTGTTCCTCTCTCATCCCTGAGAGAGTATTATCCTTCCCATTCACTACAGGAGGAAATATAACTTGTTATACAGGAATTACAGATGCTGCTGTCACTCTTCATGGCCCTCACCTCATTAAGGTAGGCAGCCAGAAATGACCTGCACCTCCTGATTTGGGCTGGATCCCCTACAAGCACCTGATCTTCAAGGAGAAGCAGGGTGTGCAATAGATACATAATCACAAAATTAGAAGCACAGAATCTCAGAGATGGGAGGGAGCTGATCCAACCTGTACTTGACTGAGAAATTCCTCTTTAAGATTCCCAGCAAGTGACATCTGGTTTCTGTTTAAAGACCTACCTCTAGCAAGGAGGAACAACTACCTCCTTGGGAGAGCTATTCCACTTTGGTCAGTTATAGTTGTTAAGAATTTATCCTTATATCAAACCTTGTAGTTTTTCCTTACACCTACCTATTCACAGAGCAAGGTCCTATAGAAGACAGAGAAGTATTGGGCACTCTCCCTCTTCTCCAAGAATCTACAATCTAGTTGAAAAATAAGACAA
Source organism: Pseudochirops corinnae (assembly GCA_028646515.1). Taxonomy (NCBI): domain Eukaryota; kingdom Metazoa; phylum Chordata; class Mammalia; order Diprotodontia; family Pseudocheiridae; genus Pseudochirops; species Pseudochirops corinnae. The sequence continues at coordinate 2,542 of JAQQSV010001741.1, forward strand.
ACACATGAAAAATCAAACAGTAGGTGAGTCAAATAACTATAAATACAAAATAACGAGAGATTCAATGTTAAGAGGGATTAGAAGCAATATGGGCTAGGAAGGCTTCATGGAGGAGGATGAGGGACTTGAAACAGGCCTTGAAGAACATGCAGCTGAAAAAGAGAAAGGGGGACATTTAGGATTAGGAGAATGGCCTGAGCAAAAACACAAATATGTGCTACTACAAGCATGAGAAGATGAAACCCAGGCAAATGCTGGCCAACACAGGAGAAGAGACCATGATGAAAGGTTCCTTTTAAGATTGCCAAAGAAAGAGGTCTACCCTAAAGCTAGCCTGTTTTTCTCCTGAAAGCCCTGTGACAAGTGACATTCTTCTCTTTAGTACACAATGACCCTAACATCACTTGACCCCAGCATAAGATATTTAAGCCCACTGGGGAAATGTGCTTGATGAAGCCATGTTCCCTTCTCTAGTCACAAGCAATAAGTAACCCACCCACATCAAAGGTAAACATGGCTCACTGGTCTCTTTCAGCAGTCTGAGGTATTACCAGCATTACCTAGTGAAGAAATGGAGAAAAAACTTTATAATGTAGGTGATATACCTTTCTTCCCCCTGTCCCTCCCAAGCATTAAAAACTTGTGAGTTCCAGTCTGAAACAGTGGGAAAGAACATTTGATTGGAAAGCAAAGGGAAACTAAGTACTAGGTCTGACTCTGACTCTGTCCCTATGTTATCTTATGCAAGTCTTCAAAACCTCTAGGCCTCTGTTTCCTTCTCAGCAAAAGGAAAAGTTGGATTAGCTGATCTCTTCAGTCGCTTCCAGGTCTAAAACTCAACGACATAGATATTGTAAGACACTACTGTGGGAATCTCTTGGATGGCAGTAGGGAGGAGATGTTACAGGAGTAGGAACTCCTACAAAAGGATAAGAGATGGCAAACAGTACTATTCAAGGAGCAAGCCCATTCCAAGAGTGCTAGAAAGGGCAGCCCACTGCAGAGAGGAGAGAAGAAGGCTACTTACTGAAGCAATATCCCAGAAGCACTATTCCTGGCCACAGAATCCATGGTCCAATCAAACTGTCCTGTTTCTTATACACAAAATCCCATGCTTAAAATGAACCCCTTCCTCAATTTGACCTTTTGGAATCCCCAGTGTTCTTCAAAGTTCAGCTCAAGTACCACTGCGTGAAGCCTTTTCCTATTCTCCCCCCAGCTTCTAGTATCACTCCACCAAAATTATCTTACATTTACTTTGCATTCTGCATATTAGAGAGAGAGAGAGAGAATATATACTTCTATGTGTTGTTCCTCTTAATAAGCTCCTTAAAGGCAGGGAACTGTTTCATTTTTGTCTTTGCATACCTAGTAGAATACCTGGTATATAGTGTTTAATAAGTTCTTATTGATTGATACACCTGATTGTATTAAAAAATGCAAGATCAGTGAGGCAATAAGTGAAGTTATTTTCCCTTTTATCCCCACCAAGACTATCTGCTTTGGTAACATTAAACTTGAACTCACCAAAAGGCCTCTAGGCTTCCCCTGACTACATCTCAAAAAAAAAAAAAGGTTCTTTAACCTGTTCTTAATAATACACTCAAAGAAGAAAAAGTATCTACTGAAAATGAGGTTTTCAGAATGTTTTCAGAAACCAAAAAGTTTTCAGAAATGGGCTTAAGACACTAATAGGCTTGTTTTCTTTTCAAAGTCCATTAATTCTTTTTTCCCCTGGTTATGAAGGATTTTTTATTTATTTTAATTCAGTGTTATTCTATTTTAAGTTCTAAATTCTCTCTCTCCTTCCTCCCCCTGCCCATTAAAACAAAACTCACTATAAATATGTATAGTCATGCAAAATAAATTTCCACATTAGCCATGTCCAAAAAAAAAAAAATAAAGAGGAAGAAAGGAAGAAAAGAAAATACTACAATATACACTGAGTTCATCCGCTCTTTATCTGGAGGTGACTAGCATGTTTCATCATTAGTCCTTTGGAATTTTAGTTGGACACTGTGTTGAGATCAGGTTTACTAAATCTTTCAAACTTCATTACCTTTACAATACTGTTGCAATTGTATAAATTGTTCTCCTGGTTCTGCTCACTTCACAAAGCCCATCATTTCTCATAAAATTGTCTTCTAATAAAGACAACTGCTAATGGAAAACAAAGTCAAATGCAGCCAAAATTGATACTTCCCCTCTTACTTCCCCCTCTAGCGTAAAAGTCTTTAGTCATCTGACACACGAGGTTAAACTAAATAAGTCCAGGAGTATTTCTAGACTAATTCCCTAGAAGTGTGTTTTCCCAGATACCCAATCTGGGTATCACGGCTCCAGCACCTTGTCAGGTAAAAAGGCCCTTAACTCCTTGAAGAAAAAGAACCTTTGTTTATCTGCTACTTCTGCTGCCTCTCCTCTCCAGGGCTCCAAGGCTTAGTTCCTTCCTTCTTAACTTAGGCTAAGCAACCTGGCTGAGAGATAGCTACTGCTGAGAAGTCCCAACCATGACCTAGAAGACAGGACACCTCACACTGGAAAAGTGGAAAGAAAATCTCTAAAGTGAAATGTAAACTCAGGTTCTTTACTCCTATAGTAAAAGATAAGATCCCCCCAATCATTTCTCCCAAGAGAATTGGGTGTGATCCCACACCTGGTCCCCACCCCCACCCACTAGACATCTGGTTAACAAGGATAATTAACACCCTGCCTACTTATGAATGAAACTCCTTTGGAGTTTCAGTTGGGCTCAGTCCTCTCCCTCTAAAACAATGCAAAAGAATGTGGGGGACCACCCCACACTCCTATGTTCAAGAGTGATGCTGCACACACCCCATCACACCAAAGAAGGGTGTGATATGATTATCTTTCTATAGGTTTCCAGGACACCTTGGGGCAAAAAGCAATGCTACAATTTGAACAAGTTCTGCTTTAAATATAAAGGTAGGTACAGGTTTCAGGGGAACGGTTTAGGATAATAAAATAGGTATCTATAAAATAAGTTCTAGGTAATTTAGAGTTGAAAGGAAACTTAGAGATCATTTAGTTTGAACCCTTCATTCTACAGGTGAGGATACTGAGGTCTGAGAGGCCAAGCAAGTCACCTAAATTGGTTCAGGTAGTAAGAGAAACCCCAACCTCCACCTAGTTCTCATGTATGTGTGACAGAGAGATTCCTTGTGAGAAGTTCCCATTCTGGGCTTCATAATACCCAAACAAAATATAACCCCTGAACAAAAGAAAAGCTCCAATTCAATGCCAAGGTTCTGATAGTTACCTAATAATGCTTCCTAGAGGAAACACTAATACTGTCTTCATAGTTTATCACAAACATAAGAAGGACCTGATGAGACTGTTTGGTTCAGTCCTCTATTTCCAGACAAGTGAATGAATGACTAGGTCCACTCTAAGAGAGGTTTGTCTTTTTTTCTTGAAAATCTCCAAGAGGGGCAGCTAGGTGGCACAGTGAATAAACAGAGCACCAGCCCTGGAGTCAGGGGCACCTGAGTTCAAATCCAGCCTCAGACACTTAACACTTACTAGCCATGTAACCTCATGCAAGTCACAACCCCAACTGCCCTGCCTTCCCCCCTCCAAAAAAAAGAAAAAAGAAACAAAATCTCCAAGAACAAAAATGATACCAACCTCTCTCAGGGGGAGTACATTCCATTTTTTAATTACCAGCAAAATCTCTCTTGATTTTAAAAGCCCATTTTTTTCTTACTTGTACAAATAGCTCGATTCCCTTCAGCTTTCAGTAGCCATTTATAAAGTATCTAAAATTAAACAAACAATCCACTTCAATGGATATTAAGTACCTACTATCCACAGGACATCATTGTAGTTGATGAAAGATACAAAGACAAAAATTAAGTAGTAGCTGACCTAAGGAAGTTTACATTCTGCTGGGGACAAAGAGGGTATGCAATGTAATGTTCACAAAGAAGTAAATACAAGCTAATCTAGGGAGAAAGAAAAGGCTAACAGTTGGGAGAGATCAGGCATGGCTTCCTGTGATAGTCTCTAACACTAAGTTTTGGAGGAAAGTGGAGATTTTTAGAGATAATGAAGAGTACATTCCAGGAATTGAGAACACACTATGCAAAGGCACAAAGGGACAGAGACAGAGAGGTGAACTATCAGAATTGGGAGACAGTAGGTGGATTTTCCTGGAATATCATGTGCATAAAGAAATAAAATGAAATATATCTGGAAAGAGAGTTGAGAGCCAGATTATGAAGGGGCTGAAATGCCAGTCTGAGTTTTACTCTATGTTAGAAGGATTAGGAAGTCAAAAGTGTGATATGGTCAGAACTATGTTTTAGGAATATTAATCTGGCAGTTTTGTAGAGGGTAGGCTGGAGACAGGAAACCCTGGAAGCATGCAGACCCATATGAAGGCTCCTGTCAAAGTCCGGGCAGGGGGTGATTAGGGCTTAAACTACAGTATTATCTGTTTGAATGCAAAGAAAATAAGGATACAAGAGACTGTGAAAGGTACAAAGCACCATGCTAGGCACCAACAGAGATGTAAGGTAATTAAAACATAGTCCCTGCTTTTGGGGTACCTACACTCTCCCAGGGAGGATATAACACAGACACAAATATACAATACCCTCTAACAATGACATCGTAACCGTATTATCGGATATTTGAGATCAATGAAAGCGCCATTTCTGACTGGTCATTCCAACAACAAATATTTATTGGGCACCTATTACAGGCGCAGCACTATCGGGGACACAGAAAGGTAGACACACGATATCCCCATAGAATGTGGACTCCCTGAAGCAGATGCTTCTTCATTTTGATCTTTGTAGTCCTAGAAACTGCAGTGTCTAGTACATAGTAGATGCTTAATAAATTCACACTGATTGAGTGCCCTCAAGGCACTCACATACTTACTACACAAGAGAAGACACATGCACACAACAAGAAACGAGAGAAGTCACTACATGCCTTTTGTAAATATACTCACATATAACTCTTTATATAACTGAAGACAGTAATCACAGCATTCCTGAGCTTTCTCTTCTCTTTTTAAAAAAATTTACTTTTAGTTTACAACATTCAGTTCCACAGTCTCTTGAGTTTCAAATTTCCCCCCTTCATCTCTTCCCCTCCCCCCCCATGGTGGTGCACCATCAAACATAGGATCTGCAAACACCTTCACACTAAACATTAGCCAAGTTGTAAAGAAGAATTATAACCAATGGCTTGAACAACGAGAAAGAAGAAACAAAACAAAACAAAAAAGAGAGAGAGCAAGTAGTTTGCTTCAGTCTGCATTCAGACTCTATAGTTCTTTCTCTGGATGTGAATAGCCTTTTTCATCATGAGTCCTTTGGAGTTGTCTTATAACCTTGCTTTGCTGAGGGAAGCCCAGTCTATCAAAGTTAGTCATCACACATACAATGTGTCTGTAATTGTGTTCAATGTTCTCCTGGTTCTGCTCCCTTCACTCAGCATCAGTTTATATAAGTCTCTCCAGGTCATTATGAAGTCCATCTGCTCCTCATTTCTTACAGCGCAATAGTATTCCATTACATTTACATATCACAACTTGTTTAGTCATTCCCCAACTAAGGCATCTCCTTGATTTCCAATTCGTTGCCACCACAAAAAGAGCTGTTATAGATATTTTTGTACATACAGATCCTTTCCCCACTTGCATGATCTCTTTGGGACACAGCCCTAGAAGTGGTATTGCTGGGTCAAAGGATATGCACATTTTTATAGCCCTTTGGGTATAGTTCCAAACCGCTCTCCAGAATAGCTCTCTTCTCTTAAACCCCAATACCCTTAAGTCCCATTCAGTCACATGCCAGTTTGCAAAGGGGACTCTGCCCTATTAAATGTCAGAGATGGAATAGCTATGATCCTGCAGAAAGATAAATAAATGCAAGGTTGTTTCAGTGTAGTTCAGATCTGAATGCAGACACAGGTCTTAAGTGGAGTTAGCTGACTTCAGAGCATCAAGTCAATCTCAGCCAAAAGGGAAGTTGTTGACAGCAACAAATAATCCTTTCTGCCTCTATCAGCTACTTTAACACAATATTCCTGCCCTGCCCCCACACCTGCTTGCTCTGACTAATACAGGAACTTGTGCTGAAGTCAGCAAGGGAATCCTATCCCATACAGTGACCTTGTTCTTTAGCATGACCACTCCAGGACCTGGCCTCCCCAGGACCTGGCCCCCAAACACCAAGTATAGGGGGAAGGAAGACGAAGTGAGAAGAGGAAGGAAAAGAACAAACCTGAGATATTCCTTCTTCACTGCCCCCGAGCTCCTCACAAAAGAGGATCCACAAGGCTCAACTAGAGTAGGAAAGATTCCAAATGATATAAATCTGATTTCCTATCTTCTTGGGTCTTTAAGGCAAGTAATTCCCCATCTCTATACCTCGGTTTCTCCAGGTGTAAAATGAAATGAGACAAGATCTCTGAAGTCCTTCTAATCTCAAGATTCTAGCCTCTGACAGTCTCATTCTTCCTAATAAAGACCCTATTCTCTATATATTCAATTACTACTATTATTCATATTTAATAGTAAAAAAATGATTTTTAAAAGTGCATTAGCCCTCTGTGTCAGAATCTTGCATTTTATCAGTGGATCACAAAGCGCTTATATATAACCTAAAAATCTAGTAGTTTGGTCAGTTACCCACATGGGAAATCCTCAGAACAGTGACAGGAGTCCCCTGGCCAAGTGAGGCCAGGACAGATCCTCCAAGTCTTTATTCCCAATCTTGTCAGAACAGGCCACCTCCTTTTAATCCCAACACTGACCCAATGCTCTGGCTGGCCCTGGCTCCTATTCAGTTAGTGAGTGGTGTTTGTGTGCATGAGTGTTTGCAATGGATCTGGGATGAGTTTCCTCATGTTACAGAGATAATCACCCCCAAGGGACTAGAGCTTTCCAGGTGCTCTCCCTATTGGAAACTAGAGCCTGCAGCTCAAGGCACAGGTCACTGGTGAGGGCTCTGCCAGGATCCTAGCCCAGGTGCAAGGGAAGCTAACACAGCAATGGGAAAAGATCACAGTAGGTAGAGAAGATGTTAGAGAGAAGCACGCTGTTCACAAAGTCTTGGCAGTATTTGGGTCACAGCAGAGAACAAGATCATAGATGTATTATGACCAGAAGTGAATGTATGAATGAAAGAACAAAAACGCATTTATTATATGTCATACACTACACTAAGCATCAGAAATACAAATAGAAAATTCAGAGCTTGCTCCCTCCCTGCTTGTCTCCTTTATCACAGGATTTGGAAATCATCTCCTATTTTACAGATAAATTACTTAAGGCACAGAGAAGAAGTGCCTTGCACAAGAATACACAGCTACTTAGTTGACAGGCCAGGATTTGAACCTGGATTATATTCTGGATTAAATTTCTCTTTCAGATGTATTTCCTTCTGGGAAAATGGTGTTGCCAATGCTTACACTGGAGAATCAGGCAAATGTTTGTTCATTTCTTCAACACTGGCTTAGTGTTCTATATAACCTTTACTTCATCTCCTCATCCAAAATGTCTATCTCATGCTGTAAACTCCCACAGGGCACAAGTTATACCCATAAACTTATTTTATACAATGCCACATTCAAAGATGCTCTTACTGAAAGGTTTTTTGCTGAAGGTGAAAATGACAGTGATAGTCCTGGTCTCCAAGGTCCTGCCTTCCAGCATTCCTCCATGCTACTGCCCAAGTAATTCTTCTATGTACCCACCACTATGATTATGTGACACCTCTACTCAAAAATTGTCAATAGGTCTTTATGGACTACAAAAATATAAGTGTATAACCCTAGAATTCAAGGCCAACTCCCTTTTCATTTGCTCTTTGCTTTATTCTTCATCTCCTATTTCAGTTCTGCTCTCTCCTGTCTCCTTGTGCTTGTTCACTTCATCCATCCCTGGAATAGCCTGATGGCCCTTTTCTCAGCAAAGGAAGTTCCTTCTTTTGACAGTGCCACCTCCTCCCATGCCACCTTTAATGATTTTTTGCTTCACCTCAGGTGAAAGTGATCTCTTCCTCCTCTCATATTTCTCACAGTGATTTGTCTGGAGCACTTTCTTTATACTTAGCTAACTTTTTCTTGGATCATAGGATTATAGTACTCATAGATCTAGAACCGGAAGGGATGTCAGAGGCCATCTGGTCTGACCTCTCATTTTACAGTTGAAAAAAACTGACACCCAGGAAAGTTTGGTGATTTGTTTGCAAGGTCACACAGATGGTAAAAAGAGCCAGGATGGGAACCTAGTTCCTCTGACTCTAGAGTGCCAGAGCTCTTTCCAGTCTACCATGTTTCCTCCCATGGCATAAAAATAGTCATAGTAACTAATATTTATTTGGTACTTTAAGATTTGCTCAGTATCATATAACCTTGTCTCATATAAGTCTCTGAACCAGGAGTATAGGTACTACATTTTATAGATAAGGAAACTGAGACTCAGAGACGATGTGACTTGCCTGTGGTTACACTGCTAGTAAGAGTGGAAATTAGAATCTGAACAAATCATAGCTTCACCTCTCCGGCACTAAACATGCAGAAAGTATTCAATAAACATATGTTGAATCAAATTAAATTCCTAGTGGGGATCAACCACTGCAACAGAGGTGAGATACCCAACACTCTTAAAAATCAGGAGAAAAAGGGGTAAAATTCCACAGGACAAGTCAATTCCAAACACCTCCATCTCTTAAATCAGAGAATGAAATAAGATCAAAGATTCTCCAAATTAGTGGTGACACACCTTCCACTCCCCAGGGTGACTCATGTCAAGTTCATCCAGTCTGGAGCCAGAACCTATAAAAAAGGGAGCAGAAGACAACCCACACAAGGAAGGCAGGTCCAGAAACAAGCAAAAGCTAGAGGCCAAAAGTGACATAAGCCCCCAGCTCTCCCTCTGAATTAGGCCCAAGACAATATGTGATATCCTCTAGAGCAATGGAAAAAGAACCCAAAAAGCATCGAGCAATGGGAAGTGCAATAAATACTATTCCTAGATATAAAGGTCAGATAGACAAAGGACATTATCACACTCTGAAAAGTGGTGTTTATATTGAACATGTTGAGGTAAGGCAAAAAGTCAGGAGAACAACTCCAATATACTCACTGCCCAAGAGCCAAAACAAACAAGGAGGTGGCTGCATCTTCCACAATAGGAGCTCTGTCTGGTCTTGCCAAAAACCCAGTCCACCTCAGCCCTTTACCCAAAAGAATGCCCTCTCCTAAACCAGCAACTTTCCTAAGTGGGACATATCCCATAGGCTTTCCCAAGCAAGACAATAGCCACACCAAGTCAACCTGGAGGATTCCAGAGTGCTCCTAGAGGTCAAATACCTCCACTCCCTGGGGTCTGACCAACAAAGATCCTTTTATTGGTCAAACCAATAAAGCCTACACTCTCTATATTTCATATTTGGATGGAGGCTAAAGACCACAGGTAAGAAAAGCCACAAGATTATGTCACTTCTAAGTCAAATCAGGTTAATAAATATCTACTGGACTCACTACTTTATTAGGTGTTGTGCAGGGTACTAATTAGCTTCTTATGTAAGGTAGATCAAATCATTTAACCATTTGGTGCCTCAGTTTCCCCATTAGTAAAATAAAGGGTTCAGATTAGTGATTTCTAAGGTCCCTTCAGATCTAAATATATATTCTAAGAGCATTTTCACCTCTGCAATTTTAATGACAACAGTTTGATATACTAGCCAAGAAAATTAATGTGATCTTAGGCTGTAGTAAGAAAGGATGGGTCCCAGGGAGAAGGCAACAATCCTACTATACTCTGCTCTGGACAGACCACATATGGAATACTGACTCCAGTTCTGGGTGCCACATTTTAGGAAGGGCAATGATAAACTGGAGAGCATCATGAAAAGCAATACTAGGGAGATGAAGGGCCCCAAGTTCATGCCAAATGAGAAGGAAGTGAGGATAGTTAGCTTGGAGAAGAGAAGAATTATGAGAAACATGATCATTGGCTTCAAGGATCTAAAGGACTATCACATTCCAAGAAGAGAAATTAGACTTGTTCTGCTTGGCTCCACAGGGCAGAACCAGGAGCAATGAATGAAAGCTGGTAGGAGGGAGTTTAGGCTTAATTTAAAGCAAAAGTTACTAACAAGTAAAATTGCCTCCAAAATATAAAAGGCTGCCTTAGGAGGTATAGAGTTCCCCTTCACTTTAAGTCTTAAGTAAAGGCTGAATGACTACTTGTTGAGGATGCTGTAGATAGGACCCTTATTAATACACAGATTGGTCCCCCTACAATCCCTGACAGCTCAAATTCTGTGGCCCTTCCAAAAATGACATTTTATGTTCTAAGACTCCACCAACTTTGACATTCTGTGAGGGCCTAAGGTACAATCTCTGTGCCAAAGTAACTAAAAGCTTTACTGGGGAAACAAAATATGAAACAGCTTTTTAAAAAATAACAAACTAGTATGTAATCAATAATAAAGTGATAATTATGTGATACAGACCATACAAGGATCAAAAGGGGGGGGGGGGTAAGGTGTCAGGTAGGTCTTATTCAGGCATTGATTTCAAACAAATGTAAGGTTGTTCAGAGTATGAGGCATGTGTGGGCTTTATCATAGCCACAGTTCCCTGAAGCATTGCCTTAGGGAGGAAAACAAACTTAAATATGAAGTTTAGAAATACCTAGACTAATCTCTGCTTGACAGAAAAACCTAAGAATGAAACCTATATACAAAAATGACTCTCAGTTCAGGAATTCAGCCCTCTCAATTCAGCCCTGATCTGAGGGCTTGTTCAGTCTAATGAGAAAGACTGAGAAGACTTACATTCTAACTTTAGACTCTTTACTATCAGCCAGTGATCTTGACTTCAATTCCTGGCAAAAAGTCCAGATCTCATTATGAATGGTATGTTTTGTGAGTACACAAAAAAGAAAGTGATCTTTAAGAGCCAGTATAGCTTTATTAAGAGTAAATCATGGCAAATGAATCTCATTTCAGGGCAGCTAGGTGGGGCAGTAGCAGTGGTTTTGCTCATTTCACAGATTAAGAAACTGAAGCAAACAGAGTGCAGTGACTTGTCCAGGACCACACAGATGGTGTCTAAGGCAAAATTTGAACTTAGGTCTCCCTGACTCCAGGCCCGGCACTCCCCACTGTATCACCTAGCTGTCCCCTTTCTTCTCCGTAAAATGAGAATGATAACAGTAACAACCTCCTACAATCAAATGAGATAATAATTGTAAAACACACAGCACAACGCCTGGCACATAGTAAGTACTATATAAATGTTAGCTGTTATTATTATTTCTTTTTGACACAAAGTATTACTAACTGGAAGATTAGGGGAATACCATAGATAGTGTGTGTGTGTGTGTGTGTGTGTGTGTGTGTGTGTGTGCGCACGTAAGATATTGTCCAAGTCTCTCACAATATCCTTTTGGACAAGATGGAAAGATGTAGGCTGCATGTAGATTTGGTTGGATTCTGAAATGGCTCAATGACTGAACCTAACCAATTCTGATTAGTGAATTGATTTTGATATGGTGGAGCCTCCAGTAAAAAACCCTAGCACTCTGTCACTGAGAGTGTTCAGTTCAGCATTTTTAACCAATGACATGGATAAAGGCATAGATGTAGAGGTTAAATTATCAAATTTTCAGGCGATAGAAAACTGGGCTAGACAGTTAACACACTGCATGCCAGAATCAGGATCTAAAAACAAATTTCAAGAGACTAGGACAATTAATAGGAGAGGGAGATAGACTTTATTTAGGAAATTACATAGTACTTTGTCAAGATGTCCCCTACTTCAAAATCCCATTTTATTAACCCCTGCTGCAAAATCCCATCTTATTAACACCAATATTCTTCCAATGATCCCCTATGACTTTGAATGATGACACATCACCACCTGAGAAGAATAGAAACTGCAGATTATCCAAAGGACAAATAGGCAGTCTCCTGATAGATGTATATAGTTAGAAGTATATCACCAATCATGACTAGCACACAAGACTTATAATAAAAGAGATCATTGAGGACATGGATAACTGGAACAGAAGGTGGGCCAGTCATGTAGTGAGAGAAAATGGATGGACAAGTGAAGTGTATCAATAGTATCCACAAAATATCATAAGACCTAGGAGAAGGCCTCAAATGATATGGAGGTCTCCTTCATGAAAAAACAAGAATCCAAAGGATTAGAAGGCATGGATGGGTTGTGAACTACAGTAGTAGAAGGAGTATCCAAATTTATGAGATTGCATCTACTGAAGTATAAATATAAAGTTTTATAAGTGGGTTAAAAAAAATCAACTGCAAAAGTACAATATAGGAGAGGCATGCCTAGACAATAGTTCATATAGATAAAGGCAAGTTCAATATGAATCAACAGTGTAAAATATTAGTCAAAAAAAAGCTACTTCAATCATAAGTTGTATTAGAAGAAGCAAAGTGTTTAAAATATAGGAAGCTAAAGTTAAAGTCCCACTCTAATCTGCTGTGATATCACTCTCTGTACTGTATTCAGCTCTGGGCACCAAATATTAGAAAGGTCATGCTGACAAGCTGCAAAATATCTTAGGAGTGAAACCAGTATAATAAGAGTATTCAAACTATGCCATGTAAGCACCAGTCAAAGGAACTGGAGTTATTAAGCCTGAAGAGGAGAAGGACTGTGGGGGAGGGGAACAGTGATAGCTATCTTCAAGTATCTGAAAGGATGCCATGAAAAGGTATGGGGGTATGAATATTTATTTTGCTTAGTCCCAAAGGATACAACTAAGAGCAATAGTTAGAAGTTACAGAGGTAGGTTCTGGCTCAAAATAAGAAAAAAATTTTCTAACAACTAAAGCCACACAAAAGTGTTGGGCTGCCTGGAGATGTAGAGTATTTTTCATCACTTGTAGTTCTTCAAGTGGAAGCTGAATGACCACTTTGTGGGAATACTGTAGAAGGTATTACTGTTCAAAAGCATTGGACTGCCTTGGGAAGGAGAGTTTCTCATCAATGAAAGCCTTCAAGTGGAATCTGGATGACCATTTGTTGGGGATGTTATAGATGGACTTAGATGACCTCTGAGGTCTCTTACAACACTGAAATTTCATGTAGTTTTAGACCTGTCACAATGTCTCTCACAGTTGCCTCTTCCTTTGTATGGAAAAACCACCACTTTAATTGAACTACAGCAGCTTATTGGGCCTCCTTCTCTGAGAATATGCTGTGTCTCCACTGGCAACAAACCACTCAAGAAGAAAGAATGTGTGAGTTCCTAGGGGCCACAGGTGGGGAATGCTGGGGAGAGAGTGCCAGAAATGGGATGGTGACAAATCTTGGTGAAGGGCTGAGACTCATGATTTATGACTCAGATAGCTTTTGCTATGCATCACTTTCAGCAAGATCTACAAAGGCAATAAAATAAAAATAAGAAAGTAGAAGGAGCACAAACCTGGTACTTTAGAGTTTTTAATCCCAAGAGAAACACAGAAAGTAAAGAAGGAACAAATAAGTATATATAACAGCCTCTTAGTTTCCCTGCCTTCTGAATCTCCCCATAATAGTCCAGCCTATACAACTACTAGATTAATCTTTCCCAGTGGCAATTTTCATCATATTATTTCCCCAATCAAAAATCTGCTATGGCTCCCAGTTGTCCATCATATTGAATCCAAATTCCTCAGCCTAGCTTTCAAGGTCTTCTACCAACTGCCCTTCTTTATCCAAACTAAACTGCTTGCTGTCCTTAGCATATGCTTCTCTCCTTTGGCACACTTCATTCCTCTTGACTAGTTTTCCTCTTGGCCAATCCATTTTCTTCACTTCCCCTTTGGAATTCCTTTGCTTAATGAAGGTAATATTACACTGTGCCCAACTTACAGTGATCAAACTATGCTCATAAGATCTGCTATTCATAAAGGTAGAGCCTCTTCTCACTGGTATACACTGTCACCTTCCTTGTTTCCAGAATGCAAAGCTAAAAAATAGGAATATCATCTAAATAAAGTTTTTATACCATTCTCCTTCTTCTTAGAGAAAGTTTCAACCAACTGACAAGTATTTACTAATCACTACCAGGTGTAGGTCGAAAAGAATACATAATCTCTGCCCCCAAAGACTTGACATGCTTGTTGGGGAAATAAAACTAAAGGCATGTGAAATTATAAGAGAATGATACAAAATGATACATGGTTACATACTGAATTCACTCTTTAAGCACTGTTGAGTCTGAAAGAAAAAGAATTAAGTGTCTTTTGGGAGAGAAAGAACTCCAGTCTGGCTTCATAGAGGAACTGGAATTTGAGCTGTTCTTTGAAGAATGGAGGATGGAAAAGGGTATTCTAGTAAAGGCATAAGCACATACTGTGATGGGACATGGAGATGAACCTTCCAAGGACAAACAACAACCTGAGAGTAGTATCAGCTGCCGCACTGAGAACCCAATTGGTCAGTTCCAACTGGAGAACACTTCACTTTTCTTCCCCTTCCCTTCCCTTCCCTTCCCTTCTTTCCTTCCTCTCCCTCTGGTATAATACCTTTTCCTTCAGGTGCTCTACCCAAAGGAATGCAAATTTTGATGTTGGAAACTTCGGAAAATATCTTGAGATTTATAGCCTAGATTTCTTTCTTAGGACCAGGCCTTAAACCCAAATCACTCAGCCTCTCGTTGATTGACCAATAGGTCCCAGCCCAAGTCCCACCTGGTCACTGTTTGGGCCCTGAAGGCTCAGAGTGAATGTAAATGGCAACTATTTCTGTTTTGGCCAGAAACCCTGAGGGTCCTCCTCTCCTAGATTGATTTTTTTTCAACTAGGTAAAAGAGGCCATTCTTTATCTCATTTCTTACCTAGCCTTAATCACTGAATGGGTATAGACTCAAACTGAGACTTGGGAAAGAGCTTAGCTTAAAAAGGCCAAGGTCTTCCACCTACATCAAGACCATCTCCAGTCATAAAATCTTTATCTTGACACTGAGCCCAGAAGGCTCCAGAGGAGAAAATGAGGCTGGTGACTTTGCACAGCCCTCCCTCACTTAAATACAATTCACTTGCAAGTCATAGCATCTTCCTGATGTCATAGTCCTCTTCGAGAACAAGAACATCCTACAGGCAGTTTGTGAAGTGTGATTTCTAACTTCAAAATGTCACCCTTATCAGACTTACCAGTACTTTTTCCCATAGAAAAATGTTTGGAACTGGAACAGGCGCTGAAAAGTCTATAACAGTGTAGCCTGAGACACTGCTGATGCATTTCCTTGAATCACATTATAGCATTTGTCAAACAAGCAGGAGAAGGAAGCAGGAGTTCCCATATGCAATGATTACTGCATACACACATCTATTATTTTTAGCAACATTTAGTGAGTTATTTAGTCATTTAGCTCTTAATTTCCCAGTAGCCTGACTTGACTCTCCTTCTGCATAGTTTATGAATGGTGTCCATGTCCAGAAGCCCCTATTGTTCTGTCTAGAAATTATCTCTTCCAGTTCTAGGATACATCTCATTCTTTTTGGGGGTGAGTGGGAGGAGGGAAGGCAGGGCAGTTGGGGTTAAGTGACTTGCCCAGGGTCACATAGCTAGTAAGTGTCAAGTGTCTGAGGTCGGATTTGATCTCAGGTCCTCCTGACTTCAGACCTAGTGTTCTATTCACTGTGCCACCTGGCCTGATACATCTCATTCTTAAGAGAAGCTTCACAACTAAGGCTGCATTGAAACCAAGAGTTTACTTTGCATCTATGTTTAGGATAAACACATCAAACTCCCAACTCCATAGTTCAAAAATTATGCTAACAGTTTGACTCTTCTACAGTTACTGCTCTTCAAAGATTTAAAAATTACTTTCATCCATGAAACAAACCCTTGTCACAAAAATGGGGAAGGAGCAACTAAGCCCTCTCATATATGAGGAGATGTGGCACAAGGCCATCTGTGTCATTCACCACACTGTAAACTAGAACCTAACCCACTGAGAAATCAACCACTTTATCTCTAGACTTCAAATAAGCTCATGTATGCTAGGTGCTTTGAAAACCTTAAAGTGATATATAAATGTCAGCTATTATTATCATTATGATGATGACAAAGAATATACAACTGGGCCTAAAAGACTAGAGACCCGGCTCTGTCATGAACTAGCTGAGAAGTGGTGTCATTTCTCTATGTCTGTTTTCCCAACTGACAAAAAGAATACCAGCCCTGCCTACTTCAGAGGTACTGTAAGGAAAAGTTCAATCAAATAAACATTTATTAATGCTGTAGTTCTGCATCACCAACTGCTTACTGGACATTTCAAACTCTATGTCCATATCAAACTCAACATGTTCAAAATGCAACTCATCATCTTTCTCTAGATGCGTTCCTCTCCTAAACTTCCCTGTTTCCGTCAAGGGCACTATCATCTTTCCGGTCGTTCTTGACTCCTTGTTTATTCAGCTCATGCAATCAATCAGCTGCCAAATCCTGTAGTTCATGTCTACCATCCCCTTTTTATCTCCACAATGTCTCTTATAAATTTCCTTCTTCTCCACTGTCAGAGCCATCGCTCTGGTTCATGCCCTTCACACCTCTGGACAGGACAAGAGGTCAGGTTTTTTCTTTTCTGCCTTTTTATCAGTCTCCTCACCTCAAGTCTCCCCATTCCAGTCTATCCTTCATAAAAAGTAATTTTCCTAAAGGGCTGGTCTGGCCGTATTATCCTCTTGCCGTCCCCTGAATAAACTTCAATGGCTTCTAGGATAAGATGTAAATTCCTCTTTGGGATATTTAAAGCTCTTCACAACCTGGCCCAATTCCCACCTTGCTAATCTTATTTCTCATTACTGACTTTTCCATATTCTATGGTCTACTTAAATTGACCTTCTTGCTATTCCTCACATAGCACACTCTTTTTCATTTCTGTGCCTTTGCAATTGCCTGGAAAGCCCTCCTTCTTCACCTCCAACTCCTGAATCTTTAGTTTCCTTCAAGACTCAGCTCAAGTACCACCTCCTACATGAAGCTTTACCTGATCAATTCAGCTGACAGTGCCTCCCCCCAACACCCAAGGTCTGTTTTATCTGTTTTACATGTGTTCTGTCTATATCTATTTATATACATCTCATCTTACAGTCAGAATATCCATTCCTTGAGGGCAAGGACTAACTCAGTTTGTTTTTTGTAACCCCAGCATCCAACATGTTAGACATTTATTAAATGCTTGTTGATTAAATGTCTATGTGCTATGAAAGGTTGTCAACACGGAAGACAGATTCGGCTTATTCTGTTTGATCCAAGAGGGCAGAATCATGAACAGAAAATGTACTGTACTCACATTGCAGGGTGCCACAGCACCCTTTTCTGTTCACCAACAGCACAATGGAAAACAGACTGAAGTTACAAAGGCAAATTGTAGGTTTGATGTCAAAACAAACTTCCAAACAGCAAGTGTCATCCAAAAGGGAAATGAGTTGTGCCTCAAGAGGTGATGAGTTCATTTTCACTGAAGGGGTTCAGGGTGGAAGACTTCCATAACACTTGGCTGGTATGTAACTGGGCATTTCTTTCAGGTATGAGTTAAACTAGATTAACCACTAAAGTCCCTTCCAACTCTAAAATTCTGTGATTATGGACAAGATGTGCTAAATGCTGAAGATATAAAACCAAAATTCAAACTAGGTTCTGCTCTCAAGCAGTTTAAAATCTACTGGGGGCACAACAAGTGAGCAGATAAGTAAATACAAAAAACATACAAAGTCCTTTCAGGGGAGTGCACTAACAAGGAAGGCAATCAGGAAAGGTCACTGGAATGTGAGTCCTTTGGGGACAGAGCCCATGTTTCTGCCTTTCTTTGTGACCCCAGATCTTAGCAGAGTGCCTGGCACAAACACTTGATGATATCAAAGAAGGTGGCACTCAAGGTAGCCTTGCTTGATAAGAGATAGGGGTCCAAGAGGCAGAGGTGAGAAAGGAGAGCATTTATCCTATATAAAGGCATAGAGACTAGAGAAAGAATGAAATGGATGTGCTTTGAAAAGTATAAAGTTTTGTACACATTTAAACACTCTTTGATATTGTAGTTTATATTTTACACAGCACTTTCCTCACAACAACCCTGTGAGAAAGGTCATGAGAAGAACAGTATTAGTACCAATATCTGCAATACCGTACTCTGAACAGAGTATGGACTTAGCATCTACTGGCTTTAAGTGAATCATATTATTTCAGACGTGACACAGTCCTTTACTCCCACTAGCTGCAGTTTTGTAGGTCACTTTCTATGGCAAGCAGGGACTAGACCTAACTTTATCATCCTCACAACACCTAATTGGTACCAAGAACACCATCATCACCAGATTTCCTACTGGCAATGATGAAGATGACATAATGCTCCCTTCGCTCTCACATAGCCTAGCTTTTTTAGTCTTCAAGGCTTCATCTATTCTGAATAGAGAAATGGTCTGCTTCAGTCTGAACCAAGATGTGAGTCCTACTCAACCACCCACTTATAGACAAAAACTGTTTGTTCTAAACCACCCTTCTAAAAAGCCCCATCGAAAACTGTGCCGATGTAGGCCC
Source organism: Pseudochirops corinnae (assembly GCA_028646515.1). NCBI lineage: Eukaryota > Metazoa > Chordata > Mammalia > Diprotodontia > Pseudocheiridae > Pseudochirops > Pseudochirops corinnae. The sequence goes on from JAQQSV010001741.1 coordinate 21,094, forward strand.
AACATCAGTCTCTGTGTTAGTCAAGGAGAAGGATGTACTATGTTGATATCCACCAATAATGTTGTATAGTTCAAAGGGTCATTGGGGAAAAGGTCTCTATGTTGACCTGCTGGCTACCAGGGAGGAAGTCTACAAGATAGGAAATTGGGCAGCAGAACAGAAAACCCTCCATGTCCATTCTGAATTATCTAAACTTGTTTTGGTCATGCTCACTACTGGCATGCAGAAAAATGGTTGCTAGGTACAGTTCTAGCAGATCCATGCTTGACAACCATTCCCAGTATGGTTAGTTGCAAGGAGTATCATTCTACTCCCAGGAGAGTCTGGGTTGAAGATGAAATAAATGCATCACTTACAGGCATCTTTGCTCCTCCTGGGATACAACTCATGTTTCTGCATATTTGCATCTGTATAGAGGCAAGCTAAATGAGTTTAAAGTAACACATTACTTTTTATTAAGCACTCTACAATTTACAAAAGACTTTTCTCATTCCAAGCCTAAAGTAGGTAATTACAATACACCTATTGACACTTTATATATCACTTTCCTCACAACCTTATGACCAAGATAGTACACATGTTATCCCCATTTTAAAGATAAGGAAACAGATCCAAGTCCCACAGCTAGTAAATGTGGTGGAGTTGGGAATCAAATCCAGATATGACTCCAACTCCAGAATGCTGGAGCTGGAGGGGACTTTAGAGAGCTAGGCCGATGCCTTGATTTGACTGACAGATGATGAAGCTGGAACTTAGAGAGGTCAACAGAGGCTGTATTTGGGGCTTGGGAGCTCCAAATTCAGTAGCAGCACAGAGAGAGATGGAAGTATTTTGGTGACTATCTCAAGAGGGTGGAACCCCAGCTTTTTCAGTATCAGTTTCCCATCTCTCTCCAAAACTAGTTCCTGACATTGTCTATACAAATCACCCTCCTCCCCCTGAGTCACTCGACTGCTTCCAGCACACACTTCTGCTCAGGCAGACAATTCACTCCTTATAGTACAAGGGGAATTCTCACAAGTCTGGAAAAGCAGGAATCCTGAAGACAAACTAACAAAGGGCCCTGATGCCAGGCCAGGAGGACTTTCCAGCTCCAGTGATGCAATAGATGAACACCTCTGCAACTATCTGAGCAGACTGCAGAGTAGCAGCACTCAAGTCAATTTAGTTGGGCAAAACCTTTTCAACCCTTTCCTGCCCTCAAGAAAACAACCAGAGTTCTGGGAAGGAACTCAAATTCCTTCCTATACACTTGATCAAAGTACTCCAGAAGGGAAGCCAAACTGAGTGACACAGCTCAAAGGGCAGAAAACAAGAGGGAGCTCCTGAAACAGAACCAGTCCTCAAACAAGAACTTCCAATCTTCCCCAGCCAAATTCACCCCGGAGCCTTATTTTCTAGGACTCCAGGCCTCAAGAACTGACAAGTTTCAAACTTGACTTTCAAAGTTCTTTCTATTGGAAGCCTTCTGAAAAAAGGGACCTCATGAGGATATGAGACTCTGAGATATTTTTCACATTTTGTGGAAGGGGAATAGTGTATTCCTTCTAATGGTTTAAAATTATCACAACTCAAGATCTCCCCAGGGCTTCTACCCTTTTAGAAGCAGAGTACTAGAGGTTAAAAACAACTCCTTTTCTTCATATTCTGGACTGTTCCATATTTCTTAGGGGACTGACAGAAAACTTGATGTTGTCAGAAAAAGATAGAGGGTTTATATAAGTCATTCCAGATTAGGTTGGAACTGGTATTGGGAGGTTGGGGGGTTAGGGCTCTGACAAGCAACTTGATCAGGCTCATTTCAACAAGTTCTACATTAATTCTCCTTCCTGAAGATTACCAGGAGAAAAACAGACAATTTAAAGCTTCTTCTACACTGGGTAGAACACACATAAACAAGTGTGCAAGAGCTGAGGTATCCGACCCAGAACTGTTAAAAGAAAGGAAATTAAACTCAGGCATGCTAGCCCAGGTTGGGACAAAAACAATAGTAAATGCTGTCTTCTTAGGCTGCTTGGAAGAATCTCCCAGTCTGTGGAAAGCAGCAAGACACCTCCCTCATATACATAAAATACAATGATATCCAGGAAGGTTAAATTAGCAGCTTGCCATGCTTATATTTCCCTAGCTATAATCTAGAGGTCACACACATGTGTCCAAGAAATGAAACACATGGTGACTTTGGCCTATAAAAACTTTCTCCTTATCCACCTCGGGTTTAGGTTAGTCGTTAACTTGCAGAACTGCTCAGCAAGGGAGCCTCTTGGGATTGAAATCTGGGCTCTAACACAAATCCTTCCCTCTGCAAAAGACAAGCACATGAGCCTTCAGACACACAAAATCAGGCTCCCTCCTTCTTCCCCCCACACCTCCCTACAAGGAAAAGAACTCACCATCAAAAGTGCACACTCACTGCCACCAGCAGATGCCACAGACATTCCTTCTACAACCCCCCAAAGAAACCAAAGGTAGTTTTGTACTCTCCATTCCCTATTCTCTTTCTGAGCTTCTGAGAAGACAAAAGGGAAACATCGACCCTAGAAAAAGCTTTAGCAAACAGATGTCAGAGTCACAAAAGAGAAGAATTAGTGACCAGAACTGATGATTCTTATCCCCCAATTTCTCCTCCTCTTCCTCCTCCTCAGTAGCTCCCAACCATCCTGGAAACTCAGCTCTCCTTTCTTGCTGGTTTCCAGCTAGGGCCAGATAACAGAGTGATGTAACCAATGATAAAGAAGGGAAAAAGGGAAAAGCTACCATCACTACTATAATAATGGTTCCAAAACCCTATCTGAACTTAGTGAACAAATTCACCTTATAGGTAAAATGTGTCAAATCCCAGGTATTGGTGTAATACAAGAGAGCATGACTCACTGGGATGTCTTTATACAGGAGTGTGTTTCTACAGCAATCAGGTTTAAATCTTTATCCTATATCCTGAAAATGGGCCATAGTAAGAGTGTGTGTACGTGCCCACAACACACACACACACACACATACACACACACACACACACACACACACACACAACAATTAGCAGGTTCAACATCATCTTCTTCAAATAGGTTAAAAACAAAGCTCTTAACACCATCTCCTGCTGAGAGCCAGACCACCTTAAAGAGTCCCCCTTTCAGGACCTTAAGACTCTTATCACCTGCAGTGGGTTAGAACACCCTAAGAGGCCCTAACTTCATCAACTGCAGAGGGCCAGGTCATCTATCAGAGCACTAAAAAAAATGTCGCCTACAGTGAGTAAGTCAAATTACCCAAAGGGTCTCCCTTCAGGTGTCCTTAACGCACTCACCTGTATTGAGTGTGTCGGACTACTCCAAGGGGCTAAGG